>CAJVPP010000683.1:0-27757 GCA_910592005.1 Funneliformis mosseae
TTGACTCAGTTTAAACCATGATTAGGCCTCAAAAGTGCTTACAACATCCTGCCAATATCCCTTGAAAGTAACGAAATAGTTACGAGAAAGTGACGAAGAGGTGATAGGAAAGTATTCAGAACTGAAAGTGCAGTAAAATTAACGAAAATTTCAGCCAACACTATTCTATAATTTTAGCCAGATCATTAGACATAATAATTTAGTATCTAAGCTAGCATACAAGTGGTTTGAAACTGGTGAACTAATAGAATCTTTCTAGCTCCTCACCAGTTCTCTAATAGTTCTATAACAGTTTCTACGGTACTATCATGACGCCATCATGTTACTAAGTTGGATCCCAAATTATGTGTTTCAAGATCAGCCACAATTATAGCATAATGTCAGCCAAAATTAATCACAGATCTATTACGCTACCTGACGTGATATTTTTTTACTATATTTTAACATTAAAAAGGTAACCAAATAGGCGTGAATTCTTAATATAGAACTAGTATTCAAACTAGTATAAAGGGCCAGCACCCTCATTATAGAACCAGGTATTCAAAGAAGACTGAAAAGCCAGAACTAGCAATATAGATTTTATTATGTAAATGGATTAGAAACAAGAAGAAAGTAGTCACTATTAGATCATTACATCACCATTAAATTAAAGTACTACCAGTTACCATTAGACTATGAAGTTACTATCATATTATATAGGAAACAGTTGAAACAATGCTATAAATGCAAAGGAGCTACCCATAAGTAGGTTATGAAGTCACTATCAGAATATGGATAGTAGGTTATGAAGTTATCACAAGATTATGTAATTAGATTATGATATCACCATTATATTATGAAATTACCAACAGACTATGAAGATACCATTATATTATGAAGTTGCCGGTAGTCTATGAAGTTACCAACAGACTATGAAGTTACCAGCAGACTATGATATTACCTTCATAACCTAATCTAAATCGCATATGATTTCATAATATAATTATATTATGAAGTCACATGCGACTGCTGTAAATGTGTTATTCAATGAAGAATTTCAAATTCTATTTGATAGTTTAGAGCATGGAATTACAAAAACCTTAGAATCCTTTCAAAAATAGTTTTTACCATAGCTTCATTTACCATTAGCAGTTTGTCAGCTTAGAGGGAATAAGTGCACAATCATTTACATTTAGCTTTTATCATGTGATTCTCTAAAAACCTTGGATCTCTCCACCTTCTGATTTGGAATTGCGATTTGCTTAGGATTTGGAAGATGACAAAAATAATGGAATAACAAATAACTTTGGTTTAAGTGAATTGCTATGTCAAAACAGTAGTTTTCTTGAAGAATTTATGCAATTTTGCATTTGTGACGATCTAATATATCATTTTCCCACTATTTATAATTTCGTTAAGAATCATATTTATTATATTGTCATCCACCAGCAGCAAGTCAAAGGTCTTTTTAACAAGCTTGATCTGAAAACACATGCAAACATGTCATTATCAATGAAACAATCAAAGCTTCGCTTGTCATCAAGCAAGATCTCAAAAGAAAATTTGGCTAGTGAGTTAAAAGAGATGCGAAAACAAAGAAATGAAACAAAAAAAACTCCACTTCAGGAAACACAATTTCAGCTATCTGGATCTGATATTGCATCAAAGATTTTTAAACAATTAATTTGTAATAGTAGTTAAAGCTTTAATTTGTATTGCTATATACTGTAAAATAAATCAATAATATTGCATGATATATCGTGATTAATTTATGAACCGGAAAATTAACCAGTTTTCGGAAGTAATTCCGGTTTCGGACACATTATATTTTATGTAATACAAAAAAGATTCAATAGTAAATTTTACTATAGGACCATATATAGTTTTGTTAAACTATGTTGACCGAACACCAATGCGACATGTCTGGCGTATGATATGTATACCCAATTTTTCGGAACCTCATGTGATCAACAAAATTTGCCATAAATAATGATCGACATACACTCCACCGGGCTACATTTTATATGTTTTTGGTTTCCTTACTGTCCCTTATTTCTCTGGTAACCATTAATGTCATATTATGTTGCCTGTGGTAATATTTTTTTTTTTTTTCAAGGGAAATTATACATAAATTTAATATTTAGAAAAGAACAATACGGTGCGCCCTAATTCCTCTACGCGGATCTGGCTAAGTGCAAGCATTTTGTGATTTTAAATTAATTAAAGAGAATGTTCTTTGATTTATTTTTACCATTGATGTAATTATTTAATAAACCAAGTTACGATACTCTCCCTTCTCTAATAATATAAAAAGATAATGCGTTACATTTAATCATTCTGTTTATTTTGTAATCCAAGTTTACTAAACCTGTTTATGCATTAAAATCAGAATCGCTAAAATATTTATTATTTGTAATTTTCGAATTTATTTCGACGACGATTCAATTTTTATGTATATTTGCTTATTTTTTTTTTGTGCGATTCTAAATGAATTTTCATTCGAATATAGTTAGAACTTGGGCCTATAGATATTACAGAAGATACTCTAAAGTGGTGTGATGTAAACAAAAGCTGCTTTATATTTTTATATTTATCCTGCAACTTCTGTACCTAGCGAATACCTTTCGATTATTATTAAAGAAGTTTTTTTATTTTAAATACTTGGTGATAAAGTCACCAATAAACAAAACAATGTTTACATCAGAAATAATATATTTATTTATTGAAGAAGATAAATATATACTATGTCCTATAAAAAAAAAAAAAAAATATGAAAATAATGAATGAAAAAAGCACTATATTTGCTAGATGTGAATAAGTTACAACATATATATAATATATAATACAATAATATCACTCCTGCTCCGTCCTAAAAAAAAAATAATAATAATTTACAATTAGGATTAAATAGTGTCAATAGACCCATACTTATTGTTAGTAGAACCATCCATCCTATCTGCCTCTTGATAAGAGGAAGAAGTTCCAGCTCTACCATCATTATCACTTGATGGTGACCTTTGTTCCTCAATAATCATCTATTTGAAAAGGAAGGAAATAAATAAATGTATATATATTAATTTTTATAATTAAAAGATTCCATAAGAAATGTCCTTATAATTTAAATAACACTTACATCAGCGGTCCATAGAGCGGCACCTACAACGTTTGTCCAAAAGAACAAGAAATTCGCAATTGGAATTAACTCAAGGGCTACAGCAACGAAACCAAATGAGATATAATCACGACGATTCTTCCAAGCGAAACTTAAAGATTGTTTAACAGTCCACTCTTTGATTTCTATATGGTAATGAATTTTGTGTCCCCATGTCATTACCCATCCGTTGACGATGCAATAAATTATTGTACCAATAACCGGAATGATATGTAATGGTAACGTAATTAAGAGTGCGATAACCTAAAAAAGTAAATATGGAAATTAAAAAAAACGAAATGTCATAAAAAAAAAAAAAAATTTGTTAAAACAAAACAAATTATTTACTTGAACCAAAATTAAAGTATAAATAGTAACGAATGCCGTTGTAAGTCCCGAAAAAAAACCTTTACAACCAACATCTGAAATTGTTCGTTTTTCCAATACATGACCCAAGCCTTTTAATCTCAAAACATCGTCAAATAAAGCGTCTTGCCATATTGGAGTTACGATTAAATAAAATATAATCGTTAAGACAACTGATTCTAACAAACAAAATATTACAGACACTGTCCAAGCAAGCCAATCTGGACAACCAGCATTAATAAGGGCATTAGCTTGAAGTGTTAATAGGAAACCAAAGGTTAAAAACAAAAATAGTATGGATACTATTAAAGTTAAGAATAGTACGCAAATAATTCTTCGAATTAGACTCAAATTCGTAAAAAAGTAAAAAATCCCTTTGATAGGGTAAGTTGAAGGTGAGCTCGCCATTTGGAAAAGATGAAAAAGATGGAAAAGATGAAAAGTGTATGATAATTTAAGATCGAATCCATCCTTTATGCTCAGGCGGAATTTGTATTACGTGTGGCTAAATACGTGTGTAATTGTCAACAATAAATTTTTCGTGTTTTCTTAGTTTCTTAGCGAACATTCTTTTGAATAAAAAAAGAGCAATCCTGATTATTTTTTTTTTTTTTAAAAAAAAAACAAACGTTACCTAAAAAAAAAAAAAAAATTCGAGCTAAAAAATGTCTATTCGTCACTTAAATTCTTTTTTTGTCTTTTTCTATGTTCTTCAACTCGTAACACAGCCTTAATGTCATGATGACATAATTTTTAGGATCACGTGATTAACGTGTAATGGATCAGGTAATGCAGAAAGATGAAAAACACCTACCATTCTATTCATTCTAGGAAAATATGACATACAACTTGAAAAAAAGTTGACTGAGTGGAACAAAAAGGCAATGTGGCGGTTACAGAACTAACTTGATATGTGTCGCTAATTTATGTGACGAGTTACTACGCCACCGTAATGCATCATGACATAATTGTTTAAAATCAAAACCTTTCAATTTTGCGAAAGGGATTATCACAAATAATATAGGGTTTTGACGCATTTAGCTCATTTGACAGGAAAAAAAAGGTAGGTCAATTTGTTACTTTAATAGGAATAAACGATCATGATATATAATTCCCCACATCTGTTTTGTAGCCTACACCGACATTCCAGCAAAATTGACTGGAAATTACCAGAATTATCATTATGCACATGTTATTAATCTAAATAATGAATAAGTGCATGATAATAGTGCACAACATTTATTATTAAAGTCTTTAAATGATCCATGATTTTAGAATAGTGAGTTAATCACCCGTTCCCTATAAGGAAGACCTTGGTAACTTTTCCTTGTTTTGGAAACACCCGAGCCGATAAAAGGGGACCAAACAGAGGTTGTGCTCATCTCATTTAAAAAAATTAAAAAAAAGAGAAAAAAAAAAAAAAGGAAAAAAAAAAAGCTAGATCAATGAACTTTTGAATTACTATATCCAATAATTCATGATTATAAACTGGAATGGAACTTAATGTGGAGACGAATGAGAAAACACAGCCAACCAATATCTTCCTTTTACAACCTAAATCAATTATTTAAATGAAAAAAAAAATGAGAATACGCGCATCAAATTTTGAATGGAACGATCCTGTTCGAGCAAGTAAGATTTGTTTGGTCAGCAGACCTCATGAGCGACAAGGTCTCGGCGTGCCCTAGCCGCAAAAGTACCATTAACATTTGAATTTTTACAAACAAATAGCACCCTTGATTTTTTGTAATTTATTTATGTACTCCTTAAATAAATCAAATATATTCTTTTAAGTGTAACCTAATTCATGATATATGCATAATATACCCAAATTTACTGTCCACCTTTTTGCCAAATCGGATCTTTTCAGCTGAAATTTACATATTATAAGATGTAGTATAACAATTTATCTGTCAGGTGGGCAACAAACATTAGAAAAAAAAAAGATGTCTTTAATTTCTTTTAATAACTTATTTCCCTCTTTCCTATCACATAACATGGAATGATTGGTTGCCATAATGTAGGCTCTGGATTTAATAAAACGAACGGTACTCATTTTTTTTTTTCCTCCAGCTCTTTTTTAGAGTTATGCTTGTAGATCTGAAATACTTTGATGTTATCAAACGAAAATTCAAAATTGATTACCGCGCCTAACGTTTGAAGTGAATATCGTTCGATGATTCTCGGGGGGTTTTCCTTCTCATCACTATTCAAAATGATAAAAAATTTGATAAAATCATCGGCTCAAAATTTAAATCGTTCGTTCCTTTGGTACGTTATACATTTCCCGCGTTGCGCAGCGGCTGCGCCAAAATATCAAGATCATCAACTAAATTTCCGTCGTTCATTAATATTCGTCATTGTCGGCAAAATAACATTAAATTGATAAGTTTCATCTTATCTTTGAAAGATTCAAAATTGATAATGAACTTTTCGATTTCGCTTAATCTCTTGATTTTTTTTCGAGTTCATCTAACTATTCTAACTATGGAAAATAGGGCTATTTGAAGATTATTATTATACTGTACCTTTGATCTTTTATCAACTGATAATCAAAAAGTAATCATGAGATGAAATCTAACTATTGTGATAAGAATTTATTTATTACTAATACATTACAGCATTAAAGTTACATAAGTGCATAGGTGACATTGTGACTAAGTAGGTGATGTGACGACGATGGCCCACTAACCTCGCTTGTACCTTCAAATGTGTCACCACATTATAACCGAAAATTTGTATAATATAATGATGTATGATGTATGATCTATTTATAATCAAAAAAAAAAAATCATTATTTAATTACAAATATATAAATTATTTTTTTTTTAAAAAAAAAAAAATTTTTTTAACTACAAAAAAAAATTTTTTTATAAAGAGAAAAAAATTTTTTTTTTAAATTAACCCAAAAACTTTTGAAACAACAAAACCAAAATCTTGTTTCTGTTGTCACCCCATTCTACAAAAAAAAAAAAATAAAAAAAAAATAAAAAAAAATTCCTATTTTATATAAAGTACAACCTTCCGTTTCTTCAGTTTCTTCTCCGTCTTTGCTTGTGACCATACGATCTAAATCTCCCCTACTCTTTATCGTCTTACTCCTTTATTACACGCCAAAAATAAAAACTTATTTTATTACATCTACATAAAATACATATATAAATAAATTTCTATATATTACTTTTTTTTTTAAAAAAAAAACCCCCCACTTTTTTTTTTTTTCACGATAATGTGTCCGAGTCATTTGCAAGAGAAAATTATCCAATTAAATGTTTTGTTTAAGGAATCCGATACCGTAATCGATGACTTACAAGCTACACTCGTTGATTTCCTCTTGGAACTTCAAAAAGACTTGGACCTAGACTTCGTTCAAGTTGAACGTATAAGACAATATCTCAATGACAGAGGTAACGGTTTTAACACGAGAAATCTATTTGCGTTTTGCTAATTGTAGTGATTAATCATTATCTATTCCCTAAACGTTAGGCACTCTATTTCGTTTCCTTAGACGAGCTGGTTTCGATTTCGATTCAGCCTTGAGAACTCTCAAATCCGACTTACGATGGCGTGTGGAAAATAATGTTGACACCATTTCTCTCGCCGACGTTCATCCATTATTTGTTGAAAAAGGATTATTCTTTTTTCATAAAACCGATAAATTTGGCCGTCCCTGTGCAGTGTTCAACTTGCGTGAATACAAGCGTGACGATGGATCTCCTACTATTGAAGAGGTGAAAAAATTTATCATTTATAACGCGGAAGTAGCCAGAAGGATGCTATTGGACAGGACTAGAGAATCAAGAGATGGACCGGTTCTGCAATACGTCATCTTGTTAGATTTGAAAGGAGCCGGGGTTTCCACTTTGGTAATTATCATATCGTAATTTTTCTCACGCAATTTAGATCGTCAGACCGATTTGTTTAAAAACAATTCATAATTATTTTTCCCACGGAAATTTTTTTTTTAGGATCTGGAATTGGTCCCGTTTACGATCGACATCATGAGGCACCATTTTCCTGGTTCTGCGGGATCAAGTATGTATTTTTTTTTTTTCCGGATTTTTCGGATCCGAAATCGTATTAATAATAATCCATTTCTATTCTATTTTTGAACCTAGTATTCATCCTAAATTATGGGTGGATGTACTCGGGCATTTGGCAAATTGTCAAACGTATCCTTCCCGAAGAATCCCTAAACCGTATCTTTTTTCCCTCGGAGAAGGAAATTTGGAATTATTTCGATGAAGAAAATGTGCTTATAGGTATGTCACATTTACGTCATTTTATTACGTCACATTTTACGCTGACGTATTGTTTCCTTTTATAGAATTTCATATGGAATAAATAAAAACAATTATTAACATTTTCTATTTTTATAGAACAAGGTGGAAAAGATACTTATGAATACGATTCGGAAACTTGCGAAGCGTTCAGATTTTATGGAAATCCATCACCTGTATTACAAATACCTTTGAGCAGAGCAACATCTTTTGACTCTTTGCATGACGTATTCTATTCCGCGCATAATACTCCATTTCATAGTCGTCCATCAACTCCATTTTTCAGTAGACCAGCCACCCCACACGGAAGCCGGCCGGGCACTCCCGTTTCCAGCCGACCCGCATCACCCGGTTTGGATCACGTGGCTGTCCCGAATTGGTTAAAAATGACGCCACGTTCACGCTTCATACCTCAACTTCATTCATTTACTCCTATCGACAACAATATCAATCACAATAGAAACAATAATACCATCTTATCACCTAGACCCTTAAAACCAATATCACAAAGAGTTTCCCCCATGGCATCTCCTAATCTTCGATTTACCGTCATCGATCAGGAAGTGCCCGCATTAACGTCGCATAACCCCCTTAATCAACATCTCCCCTCCATCACACCTATATGTAAGACAACAAATGAGGACAATGACTCTCATTTTGATCTCCATCATACTCATCATGTTCATTTTCAAGTCGATGAAAATCAACAACAATTGCAACATCCTAATGATGATGATGGTTCATCACCAACCCATCGTCACAATTATCTTTCAATCATACGATCTAGAAGCGTGCGTCGCGTAAAGCTTTTCTTCACGAGATTATTGAGGAGATTAATCGCACGCAGGGTGTCAGGATTTTTATATTACCTAGTTATGGTGGTTTTATTACGCGGTGGCCTAATGGACGAATTCCTGAGATTGGTTACACAACAGGTTACCATGCAATTGAGCTGGAATGCAAGCACCGCAACGAATTTAACGACTGCACTTTTATCTGCTGCTCTGAGTGGACGAAATGGTAACCGCCTTTTAAGAACGTGATCGGGAGGCGATTATGTGTAATTCGTTTTGTATGAGTAGTGAAGGATGGACTTTTGAAAGTTGATATTCTTATCGTTTTATCGAATAAAAAAGAGGTGAATGATTGGTGAAGTTGATATGAGTTGTGAATGAGTATTATCGCAACTGTCAAAAGTTTATGATTAATTTTCTATGGATTTATTAGGCTTACAAGCAAAATCTATAAAACCAAGAATATTTATTAAAAGCTGACAATTTTATATCAAGATTATATAAACGAATTAAATCCTTAAAACAACATAAAAAAAAAAAAAAAAAAAAAATTTATAGAAAAAAAAAATTTATAACTAATACACAAACATATAGCATTCAACCCCCCCCCCCCCCCATAATTATCATAATTTGAATTAACTAACATACAACAAAATATAAAAGTTGTCAGCAATTAAAATATATAGTAATAATATACATATGTAGAAACCTTTTTTTTTTTCTTGTTTTTTTTTTTAAAATAAAAAAAAAAAAAAAAAGTAAATATTACCACCCTTTACATAAATAGTGTATAGTCTTTTATTAGTAAATAGTATAGTTTTTAAAAAATCACTAATTTTTTTTCTCATAGAAGAAACAAACAAAAAAAAAAAATTAAAGATAATTAATAAAAAAAAAAATAAATTCCGTTTCATTTGCAAAATATGAGTATTCTCACAAATTTACATTTACGTTTCATTCACTATTGTCCGATACAAAAAAAAAAAAAAATTATAAGCTGCACGTGAAAAAGCAATACATTGATTAATAATATTTTATTTTTCATTTTCATGAAAATTTTTTTTTGTTAAACTATACAAATATATGGGACCTTTGCAATAGAGAGGGAAATACTGCCGGAAAGAAAAAATCCAATTTTCCTTTATAAGACAATATGATTTTTAGGCCAAAATATTAGCATTAAATCAATTTTTTTATTTTTCCATTGCAAAGGTACCCCTATGATGCATATTTGATATTACATTATGAGAATGTTCTTGTAAGCTCCATGTGGATACGCCAGTTGACTTAGTGTCATCACCAATGGAAACCTCACCCACTCTTCTTCCAAGCATTCTTTAACATGAAAACTGCAAAATCGTATCTGGTGACCTTACACACACGAAATACCTTTTGTGGTGTCATACGTAATCAAAATGAAACAACAAAATTAGGAATCCTAACCTTTATTTAGTAACAGACAAATTCAATAATAAAATTAATTACAAGTGATATTCAAACCTTGTAATCATCCCCATTGTAAACACGCTGAAAAGTCACTGCCTGATCATCGCTATACTCCAAGGTTTCTTGCCCACGCGAACTTATTAAGGAGATGAACATCAAAAAACTGCTATATGTATTGTCATTATTCTTGTTATTCAATGAATATAAAGAAAACTAGAATTTATTACTAAGAAAACTTTGCGCTTGCCCAAGTTCTTTCTCATAAATGAGGATCGTTTTGAGAATTACATTGAGAAAATCGAAATAATTTGCAATTTAATCGTGCAAAATTGAAAACTCATCATCACTTCGGGATAGAATAAAGATTGATATTAGTATAAACGAATTTCATAAAATACGTTATTTATATCGTTATATTATTCGTAAAGGGATCCAAAGCAAGGAATACGAAGGGAGAAACTAGAGTCAAATCTTTTTGACAAGTTCTAGTAACAGGGAAAAATGAGATAATAAAATCAAAAAAGGTTTATAAAGTGGTTACGTAAATCAATATATGTAAGTAAATCAATAATAATAATAATAAATTTGTTACATTTATATTTAAATATATATTTTTATTGATAGAACCGGAAATCTTTAGTTGAACCCGTTTAAATATGTTTTTTTCAAATTATTGGCTAACTGATCAAATCGAGTTTTGTTTTCTCAATAACTGAATCCACTGGATTGCAAACAAGTTAAACAAGTTTGACATTTCCGATTTTAAATTATGTTTTAGAACTCCGAATCTTGATCCAAATAGTTTATCCATTTAAATAGTAAATCAATTCACGAATTTGAATACTATGACTTTTTTACGTTTCTTTTCTGTTCATTTTCTTTCTTTTCTTTTTTTTTTTTCGCTCGCAAAGTTGCTTTTGTTACCCTGATAAAAGATTCTTAAATGTCATCTCAACACGTTCAACTACAGTGCGCTCGTCTAACTGAAAATAATTTAAGGGAACATACCGAAAGCTTCGTGAAAAGAAAATCCCTCCAAGAACAATCCATTTTAGATTATGTTCTGGAGCAGAAACAAATAAATTATGAAGAGTCACAACAATCATATGATGGTACTTCTCCGTTTAATAATTTTCTGTCATTCATTTACCAACTTTGTCCTCATTTTGATTTAAAACAGACTATTCGTCTTCGGATTCTGAAACAAGTCGTAAGACTACGCTTTCGGGTTATTCGCGATATTCTGTTGAAGATAATCTATCTTCAATAAATAGTTCGCTTCTTATCTCGAGATCTCGTTTACGAAAATCAAAGAAATCTGAAACACCCGAGATTAAACAATCCAAACCCTGCTCAAAACAAAGGGCTAGAAAGATCATTCTTGAAAGGAGATCTCCATTGAGGGAAACATCATTAAACCAGCGACGTAGTAAGCATGTACAAAAGGAAAAGGACCAAAGGAACAAAAAATTCTCTAGAAAAGAAAAGGACAAATCTTCGAAAAATCATTCGCGAAGTGCTATTAAGACGAACCGTCGTAAAAGTCGTAAAAGCAGAGGTTTGCTCGCTAGTTCTCAAATAATGCGGGTATGAGTATGTGAATTTCTAGTACAATGATATTTTTTTCAATTCTACAAAAAAATAAATAAAAATATTTATTTACTAATTAACACAGAATTGGTTTTCGGATAAACTCGGGACAGATCGCATAACTGTAATTATATTCATAATTACCTTCTTGTCAATTATTTACTATTTTAAACTTTTACCTTATAATTGTTTTTTTTTTTATCAACACGATTTTAACAGCTCCAACCGAACAATAAAGCTAGAGTTGGGATATTTAATAAAGGAAAAGCATCGGAAAAAGTAAAATCCAGAGGAGGTAAAATTTTGTGATGTAATACTTACATTTGGTAGTCACGTCGTTTTAATTCGCTTATAGTTCCTGATCTAGTATTCTCCGAAATCGATTTTCTCAATTCGAATCCATCACGTAAACGAATAAATCAAAATAATGATGATTCCCATCAAGGTAATTGTTCTAGCCGTGTTTATCACAAAAACTGATATATCAAAAAAGTTTCATCAAATCGAGCAAGATGTGACTCAAAATTCATCATAAGATACAGATGAAACTTCAGATTCTGACCACCATAAGAGTCTCAGGAATTCAACAAAGAGGGTAATTATTTTAAATTTTATTTCTAAATGTGTTTACGTTAAATTACTAATTTATCTTTATAGATAAAGAATAAACAAAAGGAACCGAAAGTACGAGGAAATCTATCAAACAGTAAACATTACAGTAAGTCAAACTGGTCACGGTTAATTCGAATGGGGTCGAAAGATATTCCCTTGACAGTTTCATCTCGTTGTTTTTTTTTTATTAGGTGAAGTGAAGAGTACATCTTCAATTAATAGTCGATATCTTGACAATGATTGTAAATCTAGTTTGGGATCAAACGACAAAGGGGAAATGAACGCGTCGTCCATGGGACACGCGCGTGTCGATAAAATGCCCAAATTTAAGGCCAAGAAAAATGAAATATCCTCACATTTTGTTAATGGTCAAAATTATAAGAAGCCATTTAAATATGCTTTACAAAATGACAAAAGATTTCCTCCATCTAATGATATTGGACGCACAGTTAGTCCTGAATCATCATCAACATCACGTTCTTATTCATACCATAAAGCGTCTCGATCTAGGAAAGAAAAGAAAGTTACGTCATCTTATTTTGCTAGCAATCAAGCCAAAGATTGTTTAAATGAATGTACACCGAAAGATAAACACAAACCGACTGAACAAATAGATAAATTTTATCCTGTTCAGACGGTCGATTCGTTTCGTGCTGTTGATGCGGAAAAGCAATCTCAAATTGGTAATTATCAAGAAGATTCTAAAGTTGATAAAATTGCACCCAAATATGAAGAATCGTCTGGGAAGGTGCCTATGAAATTAGATGAAGATTCAACCTGTTCGCAACGATGTTTGCCAGTCAATAAAGGTACGAAGGATCCACAGAATAATCATACGACATTGACAGAAGAAAATGATAGTGAAAAAATGCACTCTAGAAATTCTGACAGTGAGAAAATGGTTGTAGATTTTAATCCCTCTTGGATTAAACGAAAATCATTACTTTTGAATAAATTATCAAAATTGCAGAATCAAAATACGGCTAAAAGCAATGAACATCAAAGTAGTCAAATATATCGTGCAGTAATTGCTGAAGGTGCAAAGATTGAACGATCAAATATGACCACTGGACTTGATCAAGGTCTCATTGATTTATCCAAAGATAAAGAAGAGGAATTAGAAAAATTTCATAATAATTCATCTAATATTGAACTTGGAAATAATGTTAATGTTAAAGATGATGGAAAAATCTGTCAAGAAATATTTGCAAGAGATGATCATATGTATGTCGACTTATTCGACGAGCCTATTCAAAGTAAATGGACTTATCAAGAAAACATTAATGACACTCGTCATAAAGATCGTAGTAAATGCGATACCGCCGAAAATACCGATGATCAATTAACTTTAGACATGCAATACAAAAGTAATAATGCGTTAGTATACGGAGGTATAGGTCATGAAGGATCCTTTGAAGATTCTAATATTTACCCAATTCCTACATCTTTTGAAGATCATCAGTATTGGATTCCTTCAAATGAATTTCCCATGTGTGATTCTCGTATTATACCACAAACGTCAATGATGGAAAATCAGGTCCCATGGAACTGGATGCTTCAATACCAACACAATACAGATGTAATACATGCAAATAATAACTCATCTGTAAATAATTATGGGCAAACTTGGGAAGATAGTATTGACAATTCACTATACATTGATACGGAATATCCAATGTACGACGAAAATAACTCAACTTCGCATAACGACATTGAAGGAGTAAGAAATGGTGAGACCAATATCGCAGCCTGCTTTGTCTGGAAGAAACATCGGTTACATTAATAATTTAGGAATTTAATCTAAATCTACATGTAAAATTTTTAGTTGTACCGTAAGTAATCAAATGCATGATTTTAACTTTTACTTTATCAATATATTTTCTAATAACTTTTAACTCGTTAATACAAAGTTGAAATCTGTTAAACAACGCCACTTGTTAAAAAATATAAATAATAATATCTTTTAAAAAAAAACGCGTTTTGTAATAATCTTTAATCAAAATAAAAGATTTGTTTTTAAATAAGATTCCCTACCTGCAAAAAAGTCATTAGATTTAATTTAGCCTGTTTTTCCTGTTTTTTTTCTACTACTATAACAATTTAATTCGTTTAATTTCTTTTCTTTTTATCATTTAATTATTTATATTATTTTACTAAATTAACTTTCGTTTTATTTTGTTAATTTATAGCATAGCAAATAGTTAGTAAAATAATTTTATATAAATTGCCACTTTTTACTAAAGTTATAAATTAGGTTTAAAGCTTAGAAACTTCGAATTTTTATGTGAGTTTTAGTGAGTTTCAAGTTATAAAATAAAGGAATCAATTAAAAATATATAAAATACTTTTTCTTTCAATGTTATCCTTTATTTAGTATTTAATTATGATATATTATATACTAATTTGCTTTTGAGTTTATTATTGAGTTTGACTAATAAATTTTAAGTTTTAAAACATAAATTACAAAGTTGATTCAAAAATGTCAGATATCTATAGGACTAAAAAAATTATCTTAATTATTTTTTTTTTTTAAAAATAAATTATTGTCTGAATTTTATTTATTTTATTATCTTGGTTAAAATAATTAGATTTACTAATAATAAAAAAATGTAAATGATTAATTCTTTAAATTTGAAATGTCAGATTTATCAGTTAAGCTTTTTTTACCTAATTTCTTTTAATAATATTTTAAAATAAAAAATATTTACTAATAAAAAATCTATTAAGTCAGTTAAAAATACTTTTTTTTATGATTATTATTTGATTTGATGATACTATTAACAGAATAATAATTAATAATAGTTATATAGTATTTTTAGGGATTTTAAGATCAAAGAATTTAATTATACTTATTTTTCTTTTTAAATAATTGCATATATTTTTATCTTTAATATCAATTTTACATTTAATGCATATTTTTTTAAATATAAAACAAATGATATAATCATTCAATTGCTTATTATTGTATCAATTTTTCTTAAACTATAACTAATAAAATAAAGTGTTTTATTAATCTAATAAATATTATATAATTTAAAACAAAAATATTACAATTAAGACTTTAGTTAGTTAATAAATAAAAATATAGTTAATTTTTTTTAAAATTGCAAACTATCTCTTAATGCAATAAATATAAAAATCTAAAAAAAAAAAATGTTTTAATAAGCTTAAAGAAACATTAGGATTTAAAATTTTATAACAAATAATCAGATAAACTTTATCAATTAATAATATATCTATAGGTTTTATTTCTTAATATTCTTCTTTTTTTATATTTTTAAAAGATCATTAAAATAAGTATACAATCTAAAAAATCAGTTTTATTATATAAATTATATTTTCAATTTGATTTGGTATTTGCAAATATCTGCTAATTATAGATATAGTATTTTTTAAAGAAATCTTTATACTTTTTAATAGTTATACTGCAAATAAATTGTATAATTTAAAGTTTAATAATGTTTTGATTTTTGATTTTTAAAAATATTCATAATAAACATTTAATTTTTATTTGTTTTATTTATGATTTTAACTTATTTTTAATATTTATTATTGTATTTTTAAATACTCTACCTTTATCAAATATTACAAATTATTTAAAAAAAGATAAAAACTTATTAATGAAAATTTTATATTATATTATAAAAAATAAAAGATAAATCAAAATAATAAAATGAATATATAAAAATCATCATATAACTATAATACTATTGTGTTTTATAATAAGTAAAATTGTTAATACTCTATTTAACAAATTTTTCAATTATATTACTTTTGTAAATATCATAATTTCTTAACACTAAAGTGTTAACTTAATTAACTATTAATTATTTATTAATACTGGTTTTAAATATAATCATAATTATAAAAAATTTTATATTAAACCAAAAAGGTTATTATATGATTAAACCAAATTGTTAATTTTCCATCAATAAATTCAACCAATGAAAATTCGTGACTGGATAAAATCTAATATAATTGATATTTATTAATAATTTGTTATATATAGAACAGAAATAATAAACTATATTCGTACACAATCTATTCAACTTCTACAAAAGTCATCTTCAAATTAATTGACAATTGACGTCAACTATAATAGAAAACAATTCTAATAACGAAACAAAGAGTACAAATAATTAAACTACCACACGCTATATTAAACGGAAATTAGGAAGCGAAAAAAAATCAGACCCATTGAAATAAATGCGGCGTTTGTAATAATTACGATACGTAATAATAGGACTGAATATTTACATAGAAATTAGCAAATGAATCGAACAAAATCACTTGCCAACTATCATCCCTTATTTCCCCTTTATGTTTGGTAAGTACACCAAGAAAAAAAATATTCTTTTCTTCATGTCGTTAAATTTGCCTCTATCATAAGTGAATTTTCAATTAAAGGCAGAATGTGGACAAATCTTGGCGAGGTAGAAGTTTCAATGAATAATGATTCGGTTTTGAAACAAAATAACTGCATGTGGGATGAAACGTTAAAACGATTCTTTGAATGAAGCGCCTCCCTTTTGTTTGTGTTATACAATGAAAATCAACTTTGGAAATAATATCATTTCCATCATTTATGCTTCAACAAATGTTAAGGTTTCACCTTCGTCTAAAGTGAAAAAAAAAAGTAATGTTAAATAAAATGAAATATATTAAATCGAATTTAAATAATCAGAAATACCTATCATTGGAATAGGCAAAGCCTCCACCTCCGCCATGATGATGCAACATTCTACGACCTCTCTGACTAGGACGACGGTTACCAGTTTGATAGGAAACCTTCATTCCACTGTTAATTAAAGATTGCTCAAGAGCAATACGTTGGCTTTGCTCTTCTCTCTCCTCGTAATTTAATACCAACTTCTTAAGCTGTTGTTGTTCTTCACGCTCAGCTTCTTGTTTAGAGAGTGTATTGACAGCTAAAGCACTATCCGAAGGAACTTCCATTGTTTTCATTTGTTGTTTGTTTCCTTTCTTTGTTAATAATGTAAACGCAACACTACCATCCAAAAAGTCTGAAGCTTTGTCACCACCTTTTAGATTCATAGGTATCGCAACATCTAACATAGCGGGTTTGCGTTCATATTTACGGGACTCCATACTCTCGGTCATCATTTTACTGAATTCTCTTTCGAATTCCTCGTCATCTTCGGTAGAAATTTTTTCCTGTCTATTAGTATGAACAACAAGCTCATCATCTCCCTCTACTTCATTAACTTCATCAGTTTCAGCCTATAATCATATTAAAAGTTATTCAGTAATTTATAAAATAAAATATCTAGATAATAAAAACTTACCTCTTCAGATCCTTCCGCGTCGCCAAGTCTCCCATCTATTTCATCATCCTGAACTTCGTCGTCGTCATCATCGTCTGTAGATGACATTTCACTTTCTTCCATACCATCATCCTGAGCCCCTCGAGCATCTTGTAGTGCCTTTTGATTTTCTATAAGCATTTTATCTACTACTTCGGCAGCTTCTTCGTACGTCTTATATATTGTCATATTTGGCCTTAACATCTAAGAGATGTAATTCATTCATTAAAATTCATTAATTAATTAATTAATTAATTAGAAAGATTATAGATATTTGTTAGGATTAAATTATTTCACTTTTATACCTCAAATAAATCAGCAATCAGAAATTCAATATCCATAGAAGGTCTTTGCTTCGTAAGGATATACATCTATTAAAAAAAACCTAGTGTTAAAATATTTTTTAATCAATGAATTTCACGAGATAAAAGCTTACCTGGAAGAAAACTAAAAAATCATCCAAACGCTTTTTAGAGACTCCTCGATCAAAACATATGCCACAGGTATCGAGTAAAGTACAACATAAACGGATGCGAAAGAAGTCATTTGAAGCATCCAAATAATTAATACGATTTGGAGCAGGGCGACCAAATTCTTTTAAAAAGGAAATAATAATAAATATTGTTTGATCATTAAGTATAGAAAATCAATAAAGTGAATAATTTTACAGAAAAGAAATGACATATATAAGATACCATGACCCAAAGTGACGATGGAATAAAGGGTATCAAAAATAACAGGAGAATCTACCATCCGATAATTATAAAGTTCTCCTAGGTATTTAACAGTAGCAATACGACGCTGGTTATGCTTAAAAATGTTTTGCTAAAAAAAAGATCCACAAAAATTAGGATTACATACAAATATGTATATAATAAACCATTTTCATACAAACTTACTTCTAAACCAATCCTGATATCCTCGATAACTCTGTCAACTAATGTTACCCCAAAATCAGAATGATAACGATTCAAGCCTGAAGCCAGAACGGCCATTAAATGTATATTGCTATATTTGATCTTCCACACTTTGGAAAAACATTTTTCTAAAACTTTGTATACCTACAAAAATTGAATAAAATAAGTAATTGCTTACGAACACAACATATAAAATATTCTAAATTAAAGAATTTCTTACTTCTTTATCTTCCCAATCCAACTTTCGAAGCAGTTTAAGAATTTTCTCAACAGTTTTTTTGTTGAGATCGGAGTAAATCAGCTTACGAATGTATTGTTCCATAACTGATCGCTCTTTTTGAACGATCGCTGTTCGATCGGGAGGATTACACTAGATTTAACACAAATATTTAAACGAAATTAACTTAAGGTATTGATAGGAAAAGGTATTATCTATATAAAAGTCCTAGTACCTGATAATACGCGTTCTCAATCATCAAGAGATGACGATTATCAAGATGTTGAACGTTTTTCTTCCTCATCATAATATCCAACTAAAAAAGGTGAAACTAGCATTTTTAATCAAGATCAAATTGAATTGTTGTGTGTATATATATTTATTCGAAAAATTACTTACCATATTGGTCATTCTGACGCTTGTTTCAGGACTTTTGAATAAAAATCTTCCGCATGTTTCCAGTAAATTACAAGCAACATCGATATTTTGGTTCGCAAAATCATCAAGCAACACTTTAAGGCAATGGAAAATTATGTGCTGCGGAGTGATTCTGAATTTTGTTAATTCAGAAATGAATCGAATATTCTTAATATGAAGAAAAAAGATATATTAATAAAGAAATTCTTATTAAATTCTTACGTGAATTAAATATTTAAGAAACGTTTCATCACCTTTATTTTTATTTCAAGAAAATCATTCGTTTTCTTTCTTTGCATCGATTTGAATTCATTTTCCAACTAAATTAAGAAGAAATTAAAGCATAAATAAATGATAATAAATATAATAAATTAACATTGTTATAATAAAATATAGATGAACATACCTCATGCAAAACTGTCTCTGTAATATCTGGATAATGTGGATTAAGAGTTGCAATTAAGCGCGAATAATAAGGAAGAAGTTCAAGCCTTGTTCGAGGTACTCCAACTAAAACCTTTATTATAATTTAAAAGTAATATATGATTAAAATATCATATAATTTAAGTACTAAATAGATATACCATAAATTACCTTTATCAATTTCTTTCTAGATGCTTTAGAATTCAAATAACAAAAATCAACCGCTGCTCGATCAATGAGATCACGATTAACCATGTTAGGAAGACGCGACAACAAAGAATCAAGCTGAGCCAAAGTGCCAGTTTTGTTAGCTGTTTCGCTATCCTTTTTTGATGTCTGAGCATCTGTTTGATCTTTTTCCTTGGTCACTTCCTTTGTATCTATATCTTTGTTAATGGGATCTTTTCCATCAACCTCTTGATCAATTCCCTTATCATCATCATTTTTACTTTTTTCGTCACTCGACTGATTATCCTCACCAGCCTTTTCCTCATCCTCTTTATCCTCCTTATCAAGTGAATTTACGGATTCATCTTTTTCCATCTCTAAATCATCCTTTTTGCTACAGGACTTGATTTCAAGAAGAACACCAGGAACCAACGTTTTGAGATCTATAAGGTTTTCGTAGAAACTACGTGCGTCATCATCTTCCCAGACGCTGTTGGTAAAGTTATCCTAAAATATCAAGAGAAATTAATATTTTCATTAAATACATAGTTTATCATCATATAAATACCTCTTTTTCATTTGTAGAAGATTTATCACGTATAATTGTACCCCCAATTTTCGTTGTGCCATCATCCTCAGGCAAATCTGGCATCTCAAGATCCAAAGCCTCCGATAAACTATATAAACAATTTTCCAATATTAAAAAAAACGTAAACAAGTGCTTAGATAAAAGTCTAAAAAAGTAAATAACATTTTCATTAAATTACAATTGGGCATTTTGTAAAAATTTTTCGAATGCTTTCACAACTTTTTCGTAATTCTGTTTTGTCTCTTCTGGAACCTCTCCTCGAGTGATATAATACTCGTGATTGTTGCGGTCTAATGCCTTAATATTCTAAAATCCATAATAAAAAAATTAAAGCAAATATAATTATAAAGAACGCACGATAAATATGTTACCTGATGGTCTTTAATCAAATGTTTTTCTACACCATGGAAATAATCGACCAATAAAGCTCTGAAGAGTGCTCGTTGAGAATCATTCACAATTGGTTCTTCGCCAGTGTATTTGTCTTCTTTTCCATCTTCATGGGCCGAAATTTCACGTTGACCGTTTGAGACTGGAGGTACAGCAGCATCTTCCCCATGTTTAACAGTTTCCTCGCGATGACTTTTACGACCGGCCGCACCGAGCATTTCCGCGCCAAAGTATTTGACGAAGGATACTGCCAACGGTAAGTTGACATGTTTGTTGTCATGAGATAACTGTTCATATTCAAGAAACAGACATTTGTTCAACAATGCCAGGCTCAAATTTGGTTATCGAGATTGGAAATCATTTATGCAAAGGGAGGTATTACGACAAACCAAATCTTTCAACACAGAATACATGAAACCTTCTCCGGAGGACTTAGTCTCTTTGATTTCTTTCAACTCTTTGATCGGGCTGCTAACGAACCCGGCAACATTATCTTTGACACCATTCACGCTTCCGGCTCCAACTGCCGCGCCCCCACTATTTAGCGCCGCAATTCCATCTTCAACATTTCTAAGAACACCTGTCAACCATAATTCGCCTGCGATTCTTAGCAAAATACGCTGCTTTATATTTCGTGTCGACTCTTCTTTTTCGCGTTGTTCAGGACTTAGAGCTGCGAGTTGTTTATTATTTGGAGGAGCAAGGGAACGAGCTAATGTATGAGTCAAAAATGGAGTAAATGTATCTGGAAATCGTTGATGTAAAGCGGAAATCACCTAAAAAGGGAATTAAATTCAAAAATTAATATTTTCATATCAAAAAATATTTTCAGAAAATTTGAAACTTACTTCTACAGCGACCCAAACATCTGCTGTCATTTTACACTTTTGTGCACCTTCAAGCACAGCGGCCACCACTTCAGAAATATATTTCTCAAGGGTTAATGTTTTGATATCCTTCAATAATTGTTGTTGGTATTCTGCTGATAACTGAGTTTTACATTTTTTAATGAAACCCGTATTCTTTTTAATATTTGAATCGAGATTTTTAAATGCAGAAGAGTCTGAAAACGTTAAAAGGATATTATTAGTAACACTTTCATACATAAACTACTTAACGTTAAAATGAGCACAAAGCAAAAGCAAAAATAATGTTTTATCATACATACCGGGTTTTCCTTGTCTCCAGGCCAATAAATTTGCATTTCTTAATTCTTGACGTCTTTCATTTTTTGCTTCAGTTTCGGCTTCCATTTCTTAACTTACTTTATTTTCTTAAGTTGAATAGAATTAAAGTATTTAGCAGAACTATTCGTAATAATCCGAGGCCTTAATTTTAACTTCTTATTTGTAAACTACTAACTTTGAATATTTAACTGTATAATAAAATTGCACCTGCGCGATCACTATATAAAAATTAAATTAATGCTTATACACCAAATAATATCGAATTTGTTAAATTCAAGAACCTTTCTTTTACCTCTATTGTTTTTTGATCCTCTTTAACTTCTTGTTTTGTTTGTTGTTTATGAAAGGTACTTTGAACATTTCCGTCAAAAAAAGAAAAAAAAAAAAAAAAGAGGAAAAGGTACCTTTAATACTTTGTAATAATGACAACTTTTTATATAAAAGTGACTTACAAATAAAGGGTTCCGGAAAAAGTAAAATTTGGTCAACAATTAAAATTTGACCGTATCGATATAAATTTTTGGCAATCAATGAAATCAACCAATTTTCAACCTTTCCATTAATAATTAATTTAAAAAAAAAAAAAAAAATGTCATATTTTCTTCCCCATTTGACTAATGGTATATAATTTTAACAAATGTATTAATGATGTTATTCTTTATCTTGGTTTAAAAATTTAGTTCTCGTTTTTTTTTAGGTTGGCAAGTAGATCAAGCCATCTTATCTGAAGAAGATCGTGTAGTCGTTATTCGATTTGGGCATGATTGGGTTTGTATCTGTTATCTTTCTCTTATTGCAACTATGTAAATATATATAAATTGTCATTTCTAGATCATTTATTTCAATAATTAGGATCCTACTTGTATGAAAATGGACGAAACTTTATACGGAATTGCAGAAAAAGTGAAGAACTTTGCAGTCATTTATTTGGTAATTACATACATATACTTATTTATTTATTTATTAGATCAAAGGAGGAAGGTTATTAATATCATTCATTTTTATTGTTTGAAGGTTGATATTACAGAAGTTCCCGATTTTAATAAGGTGTTTATTATTTTTATATATACATATTTTTTTAATGTTTAAATTCGAATTCATGTTCTTTATTTAGATGTATGAACTTTACGATCCTTGTACTGTTATGTTCTTTTTCCGCAATAAACACATCATGATAGATTTAGGAACCGGTAACAATAATAAAATCAATTGGGTTTGTTATTCTTATGATATTTCAATTTTTTTTTTATAATTTTTTTATATTCATGTTTATTTTCTTTTTATAATTAGGCTTTGGAAGATAAACAAGAACTCATAGATATAATAGAAACTGTATATCGTGGAGCACGAAAGGGAAGAGGTTTGGTTGTGTCTCCCAAAGATTACTCGACAAAATATAAATACTAATCGCTTTCTGCTTAATAAATTATGAGTATGTTACTTTATCTGTTATAAGTAGGATAATCTTTTCAAAGTAAATTTTAATGGATCACCTGGCCAGCTGCCATAGCTTTACCCTTTTTTTTATTTTAATTATAATTTTAGTTGTGGAAATGTTTAATATTTAAAATTTCACATTGTTTAAATCGATTAACTATTTGTTCTTTAACCTTCTCAAGTTCTTCACAAAATGTCGTTTCTTTCGTTGAGAGCATGGAACTCTTCTCGAAGTTTGGATAAGAGTTTATAAGTTGAGATTTTTCTTTTTTTTTTCTTGGTTTTTTTTATGAAAAGTAACTCTGAGATGACGACTTGTAAATGGCATGTTTATAGAAATTCTTAAGGGGGAAATAAAAGTGAAGAAAATTTGGAAATGAGAATGACCGCATTAAAATTCTGTTTACAGATTCAAATCTTTGTACAAATTTGACTTTGAATTTATTCAAGAATTGAATACGTAATATACTAACAGTTTACTGCTTAAATCTGCTCCTTACTGACATTCTTACACTTTTTTTTCAAAACTATTTGATAAAAAATTAGCTAGCAATTGAAATGCTCTCCTTACAGTCTGACCAAATTAGCATTTTCAGATTCAATGAGCTGTTCATTCTACTTTGAGAGAGAAGGTTCTCAGATTACTGCCGTTTTAGTTGTTACAAACCAATTTTTTTTCTTTGGACGATTTTTGACGAGGATTTAATTGATTTATTACGGATTTTAATAAGCAGAATTTTATTAGCCTTGTTAATTTTATAAGAGTATAAATTGTATATAGAGTAAATCTTATACCAGAAAATTAAATAAATGCTTTTTTAATTTCTATTAAACTTTTAATTTTCTTTTCTTATTTAATTCTTGTAAATAAATAAAGTTAATAAATTCATATGCTTTTTTTAGAAAAAATCTCATTAATTAATTCAAAATTTTTTTTATTGATATATTATAATGCAATTTTTTTTTTATATAAAAACTAATTTGAATAGTAAACTTAAATCTATTATTTTATATTTAAAAATATATTTCTAGTTTTATATTAAAAATTAGAAAAAATATGCATATTTTCTGTAAATATATTTCAATATTATCATTATCTAACTTAATATTATTTTATATAAATTAAATTATTTAAAGAATTTTTAAAGAAAAAATATACATTATATGAAAATATCAATAACTACTCCTTTGTATCATGTGAATTATTTAACATTAAAATATTTGTTACATTATATCATATCTCTCAAGTTTCTGTTTTTACTATTTATTTAGAAAACTTATTTTTTTTTAAATGGTAAAATCTTAATTATTATATATATCTATTTATCAGTTATAGTATGATTTCTCAAAAGTCACTTTTCCAAATATACATTTAACTGAAATTACTTTTTCAAATTCCAATATTCTGATATTTTCAATTTCTTAAAATTTCTAATATCACAAATTCTACTATTCTAAAATTTTTATCTTAAAACCTGATATTCTGAATCCTAATATCTTGAATCCTAATAAAAATCGATTTTTTGAATTCTAATATTCTGAATTCTATTTAACCTATATTTATTCTATTTCTTTATAATTATATTTCATTTATATTCTCTATTTTACATTAATATTAAAAAGCAAAACTAAATAAAATTTTTTACATTATTTATTTATTTATTGAGCAATATTAATAATGAATTTATTTTATTTTATAAAAATAACAATATTACATGATAGACATTTTGTAATAAAAATTAAACAATTTAGTATATTTCTACATTAAAAATATATAATAATAATTATTTATTTATAGCATTTAATTTTATATTCATATATGATTGCAATAAAATTATAAAGAAATATTATGTGTAACTTCTCTTAAAAAATCAATCAGATAATAATCATTATAATTATTAAAACTATTAAAATGTAATACTTATAATCAATTTAATACTTACATATTCTTGATAATAGTTCTTCACGAAGAATATTTTCTATTTACAATTGTATTTGATGTTATTTTTTTATGTATTTTTTCAATTATTATATAAACAACAACTTGCTTTTTTCAATTAAAATAAGCTATTACTAATATCAAACTTCAACTAGATTTACGATTAAGGATAATTATTCTTAATAAATTCATAAATAGACCAAAGATCTAGTAAAAATAATAGAATTTTAAGTTTTAAATCTATTTTTAAGAATTCATTTAACTTTTTCAAGAATATAATTATTTTCAAAATATTACATAACGTCTTATATATTTGAAAGTATTAGAGATTTAATTTAATAAATAAATCTGAGATTTCAATAGATAGTAAAAATGTAAAACTATAAAATAATATAATTTAATATTAAACTCTTCATTATTATTATATTCATTTGATAATAAAATAATTAAGTATAATTTTTTTCTAACTTATTTATCATTAATATATATATTATAGATAAAATATATATATTATTTTAATATTAACTAATATTATATTATATACATTTACTGAAATAGAATTAGTATTATTTTGAAGGTTCTATTTAATTTTTATTATCTTGTAAATGTTAAAGATTAGACCCTATACAAAAATTATTATTTCTTTCTTCATTAAATTTTATATCTTTTACTAAAAATTATTTCTCATTAATAATTATATGCAATTCAATAAGAATATTAATTTCTTTTAATAATTGTGGTTATGCTAACATATTTTTACTTTTAATATGTAAAACTTGCTTTCCTAAAACTTATCTATTTACTAAATAAAAGTATAAACTTTAATGAATATTGGCAACTGCATCTTGAATAATATAGGCTGATTGATCATTTGTATTAAATGCTGATTTCTTAATTATATCAAGTATTTTAGTAATATCAGTTTAGCTTATTTCAAGTACATAGTTATGTTATTTAGTACTTATCAATATATAACCTTTATTTTCTAAATCTATTATAATTTTTTCTTTGTAAATATTTTTTTTCTATATTTGCAATATCAGTAATATTTCTTATCATTATTTTTTTTTTACTAATATATATTTATATACAATAATTATTAAATTGTCTTAAATTGATTTACTTAAACTACATATTTCACGATTTTCATTATTCATTTTGATTAAAATTGTAAAAATAAAAAATAGAAAAACTTTAATACTAAAAAATGAAAATGAATTTGAAGTACCATTAATTAGATATGTAATATTATATTAAATTAAAATAAAGAAATAAGACAAAAAATAAAATATCAATTATAAATAATTCTATTAATATTTTATTTTTTTATATTAAGTAAAATAATAAAACTAAGAAAAAAATAAAATAAAAAATTTTTTTAAAAGATCGAAATTAAGAGTATAAAATTTTCTTTTTTAAAATAATTTTAAATATTTTAGAATAATTTTATCATATTTTAAAGACTATTATTAAAATAACTATTTAATTATTTAATCATTAATATGATAAAATAACTATATACAGAGAATTATAAAAAGTATTGGCCACCCAATATGATACAAGTAAGATGCGTATTATTGTATTCCTTCCAAATTAAGCTGCAGTTTTTTTTATTTTGTTACATATGATTGTTATGTAAATGATCAAAATAAAAAAAATCACCATTGTATAATATAAAATTGGTCATATAATCGTACGAAAAAAAACTTTTTATTAGTGAAAAAAAATTTATCGCAAGGATGTGTTGTGAAAAGGAACTTAGTAAGGGCCAAAAAGGAGCTATTATCGCAGCTAAAAAATTAGGACACACAAATACTAGAATTTCTGTAGTTGTAAATTACTTTTGTTCTTCTATTTGACGTGTTTGGGAGTTATACGAACTAAAAAGCCTTCTAAAGAAACATTTGAATCAATTATGAATTCTTAATGAAATTGAACGTAAACATCTCAAAAGTTTGGTGGTTAGAAATAAAAATCCCGTCGTCAAACCCTTTCTCAAATACATTTAAATTTTATAAATGAAATAAATAAACTCATTTTCATACAAACCATTCAAAATAATTAGCCAAAGAAAATCTCCATTCCTGAATTCCTCGTTTCAGTTCTTTAATTTCTGAAAGTAATAAAGAAAAATATTATTTGTGAGCCTGTACTTACGAAAATTAGACAGTAGAAGATTTCAAATGAGTTGTCTGGTCAGACAAGAGTATCTACACAGAATTTAAAACTTCAGGTTTTGGACGAGTATGATGCGAACCTTCTGAAGAGTTTTATAAAGACTGCATTGCAGCCACAGTCTAAAAGAGCTTTGGTCGTATATTCTGGAGGTGTTTCTCCTGGGTTAGCTTAGGTCCTTTGGTTCCCTTAGAAGGTCACATTACTGGAATTATACACTGTAACGTTTTGGCTAATTATGCCATTCCTACAGTCAAGTTTTATGCAAAAAAGGTCAAAAAAGTTTTTTTTTAAGAAGACAACACACCGCAAGAGTTGCATATTCGTTTCTTACTTCCTCAAATATTAAGGTGCTT
>CAJVPP010000684.1:0-27756 GCA_910592005.1 Funneliformis mosseae
AAGAATGTAGTGTGGAATTGAACCTACATGTTAAATGCACCGAAGAAGATACAACAAAGGATGTAACTAGCAAAGATCTTGTCAGCCACGATCCGCGTTTTACACCGATTTCAGAGGGGCCAAAAGATGTGGGTATTTTAATTGCAAAACTTCGTAAAGGACAAGAAATTAAAGTTAAATGCATTGCCAAAAAGGTTTATATACTTTTTTTTTTTTTTTATTCGACTTAATTGTTTAAAATTTCGTTAACAAAATATTCTTGTTCTAGGGAGTGGCAAAGGAACATGCTAAATGGAGCCCATGTGCTGCAGTAGCTTTTGAGTATGACCCTTTTAATAAACTTAGACACACACATTATTGGAAAGAGGATGATGAAAAAAAGGAATGGTATGGTTATCTAAGCAAAACTTCATTATACTATCATTGATTTAATAATATTATTTTTAATATTTTTATAACATTTCCTATTTTATAGGCCACCAAGTAAAAATGCTACAGATGATTTTCCTCCTTTGGATGACGAAAGTAATTAATTTACCTTTTACTATTGGATTATTTAAGATTTATTTACTCATTTCTTTATGGAATTAATTTTCGTTTTCTAGTTTTTGATTTTACTGCAAAACCAAATAGATTTTATTTTGAAATCGAGGTTGGTTTTAACAAATGTAACACATTTAATAATGATCATCTAAATACTCATTATTTTTATTTTGTTTAGACAATTGGTTCTATGAAACCTGAAGATATCGTTATGAATGCATTCAAAAAATTATTAGAAAAAATTTCTTCAATCCAAATGGGCTTGCATGCTAATGACGTTCCTATTAATGGTAGGGAACCTGCTAGAGATGTTTTTTAGAAATATAATTATTGGATTATTTATATATTTAGATTTATTCAATCGGACACTTGTAATATTGTTCATACCAATCATTACCTAATGCTACAAAATTTTTTATTGAAATTTTTTTTTTTTATATATATATTTCAAAATAATAATTGTCTAGACTTTATTTTGGATTTTTTTTCTTCTTTTTTTTTTTGTCTCTAATATGTATCTCATTATAATACATAAATGTAATTATGATCCCAAAAATTCATATAAATAAATAAAATAATAGTTAAAATAATAAATAAAACCCAAATAATTTTCAAATTAAAATTATTATTCAAAAAAAAAAAAATACAAATTGCTATTATATAATTATTTTCATAAGCTTAATTATTAACTTTCCAATTCCTTCTCTTCGAAACCTAAATTGTCACTCGGACGTTCGTGTTCAGATGTAGCAAATGACGCAGCATCATCAAAGTCAACATCTCCCTAATCAATAAAACAAAAAAAAAATTTAATTTTCTTTTTATAAAAGTTGTAATCAGAGATAGTTAAAAGATGTGGAGAGGCACTAAAGGATCAGCATGTCTTAGGTACAGTAAAGTTCGATGGTGAAGGAATATTTGTATGAGGTTGCTTTACGTCTCAAGGAATCAGAAATTTGTGTAGAATCAATGGTGGCTTAAACGCAGAACTTTATTGTAAAATTTTAAATGAAGATTTCTTAGAACTTTAACATATTATGATTTAAGTATAGAAAATGTTATCTTTCAACAAGATAACGATCCAAAACATAAGGCACGAATAACTAAAAGATGGTTAGAAAGTAAAAATATTATCGTATTAGATTGGCCTGCTCAATCACCAGATTTAAATCTGATTGAACACTTATGAAGTGAAATGAAACGACAATTAAGAAATATTGATAAGCCTATTAAAAATAAGAATGAGCTTTGGGAAATGATTCAAACAACATGAAATAATATCGAAACGAATGTTTGTATTAAATTATTAAATTCTATACCAGAGCGAATCAATGATGTTTTAAGCCAAAAAGGTGGTTATACGAGATGGTAGGGTATATAAAAAATATATTTTTTAATATATATATTTTTTTAATATATAATTATTTTTTATACAATTATTGTAAATATTTTTTTTTTAAATTTATATATTTTTTTTAAAATAGTTTTAATATAATAATTAATAAATAACAAAAGGTAGTAAATAATTAAATTTACTAATTTTTTATTTAACATTAAATTAAATAAAATTTTTAAATTTTCTATATAACTTTATTTTAAATTTATATATATAAATAGCTTGAATTTAGAGCTTTTTAAAAAATCTATTTGCATAATTTTACGATGAAACCATATGATTTAAAATGATAAGCATTAATTTGTATTATGGACTTGCATTTCTTTTGTGGGCTACTGTATATTTTTATTTGTATTTAAAAAATTATTTTTAAAATACTTATTTAATATAAGAAACTTTTAAACCAGATAGAATAAGATGCCTAATTTTCATAATCATAAAAAATCCCTTATAGTTAAGTTTATTTATTAAAATAAATGAAAGTTTAAATTAAGTATTTTATATGACTATAAATAATTAATAGAGTAGAAATTAGAATTAGAGATTCAAACACAAGTATTTATCTTATATGTATTATTTAGAATAAATTTTATTAATTAGACTAATTTTTTTAGTATTCACTTATCTGAGATTTAAAGTAAGAGAACTTCAATATATTTTTGTAGATCTAGTTAAAAAATATAATAAAATTAGCTTAAAATCTTGTGAAACTAAAGAATCACAAAAATAAAGATATACTAGTAATGAAAATACAGCTAAGAAACTTTTATAATATTATACTTATTTCCAAATTTGCTAATTGTCATACTTTTTTGAATATTTATTTAATTTGTGAAAGACACGATAATTAAACTATTATTATTAATTGATTTTATTATTATTTTATTTAAAAAAAATAAAAGGCTTCGATTTGAGGGTAATTTAACTAGTTATATTGATTTAATTGTAGATCTTAATGAAGCTAAATGATGTTTAAAATCTATACAAATAGAAAGTTAGCTATTGATAACAGACTTATAATCAAATTGTATAAATGCAAAATTATATAAAAATCAAAAATAAAATAGTAGAATTGAAAAAACAATTATAGTGAGCTTTATAACAATATAAATAAAATGCAAAACTTATATGATGAATAATGTAAAAATAATAAAATTTTTATTAGACAATGAATTTAAGATTTACTAATCAGTAAAAATATGTCAATATAATTATTGAGATAGCAAATGCAAAACACATATCATTATTTGATGATTTAGAATTACTGATTTAAGATAGCAATAGATTTTCTATAAAAAATTTTGTAATATATAATTTTTGTGAATAGCTCAATAAGTGTGATAAAGTTATTATAACATTTATCAAAACTTTGGTTCAAAATATTCAAAGTACTAATACTTTAAGTCAAGAAAAACTTTTTAAAACTGCTGTTGCAATTGATTCAATATATGATGCATAACATGAAAAATATATTTCAGAAATCCAACTTGCCCTTTTAGCTATTAAGTATTCAATAATATGATCAAAGATAATTATCAATATTGATAATCATATTACAAGTTCAGGAAGTTACTTTTAATTTCAAAAATGGTTGAAAGAATTATCAAAGCAAGAAGAACCATTACCTGAAGGATTTTTATTTCTTGCATTTGATAATAAACAAAGTAGGCAAAAAAATTATCTTGACCAATATTACAATACAGTAATTTACCATATCATTACAGAACAGAATTCAACATACTGATTTACCTTAGGCATATCATTCCATACTTCTGCTACCTTCTGAAATGTACCTTTCTCTTCCTCTAAATATTTTATTTCAGCCTCCAAATCATTTTTATTCTCCTTCAAAATTCTCTTTTCTTCCTATTTTTTTCTTTTCTTAATTTATTATTCAACTTCCTCAATTAATTCTTCAGATTCGCTAATTTTTTCAACTCTTTCTCGGCCTCTCCTAATTTTTTAACTGCAATATTTAATTGGTTTTTAATTTCGTTCATTTCGTAAAATTTCACTTGCAGATCATTGATATTGAGGCAAGTTATTAAAATTACGGATCATATGATTTACAGCATAGAGATCCTTAACGTGTACCCCGGGTGTAGATTTTTATCCTAGACCGGGAGGGTTATCCTGTACCCCCCGGGCTGGCATTAACTTAACTTTGGTCAAGATTAAGAAATTTAAATTACATAATATATAAAACTTATAAAACGTTTTTTTATTCATTATTATCGCTTTTATATAATTCATTTACATCAAAATCATCTACAAAAAAATTATTAAATTGATCATTATTATCTTTCTCTACTTCAATATTTTCTAATTTACTTGTTATATTTATTTCTTTTTTTCCTTTAATTTCTCTCATAATCGTTATTGGGTGATTTTTTAATCTCAGATTTGCGAATGTTACACGATCTATTAATCGGAAAAATGATCACAGATTCAAAAATATTTTTTTAAAAATGGGAAAATCGTCAAAAGACAAACGAGATATTTATTATAGATTAGCAAAAGAACAAGGTTGGAGAGCCAGAAGCGCCTTCAAATTACTTCAAATTGATGAAGAATTTAATATTTTTGAAGGTGAATAAAAGTCAAAATTTTTTTATTTTTTTGCCATATAAAATTTAGTTTTGGTATTTAAATTTTTCGTATAGGAGTTCAACGGGCAGTTGACTTATGTGCTGCTCCTGGTAGTTGGTCTCAAGTTTTGACAAAAAAATTAAGGTAAGATTTGACATTAGATTATTTTCATATCATTAAAGAAAGTTATTTAATTACAATTCTGATTTCATAGTGAAAATAATTCTAAGGATTCACCACTTCCAAAAATTGTTGCAGTTGACTTACAAGCAATGGTAAATATTACAAACATCCAAATCTTTCTATTTAAGCCATGACTTAGATAAATTAAATCTTCATTGAGGCACCTCTTGAAGGAGTTATCCAAATTCAAGGCGATATCACCAAATTATCAACAGCAGAACAAATTATTTCGTATTTTGAAGGAGAATTAGCAGATCTCGTAGTATGCGATGGCGCACCGGATGGTATCTAATCGAGAAAAAAAGCTCCAATTTCAATACATTAAATTTACTTACCAATATTAACTGCTATGTACAAATAGTAACTGGACTTCATGATATGGATGAATATATTCAAGCACAATTATTGCTATCAGCATTAAATATTACGACGCATATCTTACATCCAGGGGGAACTTTTATAGCAAAGATTTTTCGTGGTAAAGATGTCACTTTATTATACTCTCAACTTAAAATTTTCTTTCCAACCGTCACTTGTAGTAAGCCTAGAAGCTCAAGAAATTCAAGCATAGGTATCATTTTTTTATTATGCTTTGTCAAAAAAAAAAAAAATTTCAAAAATGTTAATAATAACTCGTATGATTGATTTAATCTTCCAGAAGCGTTTATCGTATGTCAAAATTATACTCCTCCAAAAGATTATGTTCCAACAATGATCAATCCTTTACTCGATTTATCCTATGGTTAGTATTCATTTATAACGCGTTGTAATTTCCTTCATTTTACATTATTAATTAACGCGTTTTATTTTATTTATTTATTTATTTTTTTTTTAAATAATAATATAGGAAAACAAAATGAACTCTTAGGACCAAATCGCGTGATAGTTCCGTTTATCGCATGCGGTGATCTAAGGTAACAAATTCATGTCATCGTTTTCCAATAAGAAATCTTAATAAATTTCGCTAAATTCATTTGTATAATTCAAAAATAGTGGATTTGATTCGGATATGACTTATCCACTTGAGGTATATAATATATATTTATTAATTGGTTCAAAATTATTAATTAAAATATTCTAAAATAATTTAAATCATTTTTCTCTTATATAGAAGGAGAGTTTAGAACCATTACAACCTCCAATAAGTGCACCTTATCGTACTGCAATTACTTTAAAACAACAAAATTTTTATAATAAAGTCCCGTAATGTTTCATCTAAAGACTAAGCTTACTGAAAATCGTAGGAGTTCCAGTATATTCTCCTGTATCTTTTGCTTTGGCTTTGGCTTTAACCATTATCTCTTTAATTTGAGACCTATCCAAATCATCCCTTTTAGATAAAATATCTTCAATAAGTCCAATTGGTACATCACCGTATGCTTTTTTAAGATTATAATAATCCAAATATATTGATTTACGTGGACTTTCTACTAAAGTATGAATTCTTGTCAATGAATCGAACCTACTGTTTAATTCCTGTGGTGGAATATGTTGTTGAAAAAATGCATACGCGATCCCTTTATCTTTTGCCATACGGTTTATACATTCTGGTTTTCTAAATTTAGCACCTTTATTACGCATTGATTCAATGTATGCTATAATGAAGCGATCTAACGTATTGGTCATAATTTTATCTTTCAAATATTCATTTAAATGGGTACAAAAATCAAAAGTGTAATCTTTAATGGTTTCAATTATTAACAACATTGAATCTTCTTGATACCATTCTGATGTAAAAAATTGACTGAATGGTTTCTTAAGATCATTAAATACAACATCTAACAATGTGTCTTTGGCTGCTCTTGCAACTGATAGAAATCCTTTCATGGTTTCTTCAAGGTCATTGTTGATTTGATTTCTATACTTTTCGGATAATAAGGGTGCTAATCGATTCAAAACTTCATCCGTAAAATCCGCACATCGAATTTGATCATTTGCCAGTGCAATAACATAATCAACAAATCCTGGTGGTACTTCATCAGGTTTATCAATTTGTTTCTTCAATTCTGATTTTAACAAATTCATCCAAGTTTGTTGCGTTTCCAACATAACTTCGCAACATTCTTTAACAACATCGGCCAAAATCTTTCCTTGACCTGATTCTACTGCAACATCAATTTGTTGATTTACAATTTGAAACATGTATACCGACCCAGAAAGATAATATAGATCACCATCCTCTTCTGGGGCTTTACTTCTTTCCACGAAGTCATTAGTTTCACCATTCATCAAATTTGACATCCACGTATCAACTAATTCGCGAACCAACTTAAGATAATCATTAATCAAATCTTGCTCTCGTCCATCAAGCAAAGGAGGTTCAAGTATATCTTCAGAAATCCGAATTTCTTTATTCATTCTCTTATAATAAGATCTAACCCACCGAATCAGTCTTAGTATCGTCCCTGCGTCTGGATCATTATTGACAATCCTATCAAGTATGTTATAGACATGACGATGATATGCTAACACATATACCGAAAAGATATTATACTTTTTGGGAAAACGTGGAACAATCTCTTGAAATACCAACGCCAAATCATCAAATATGAAATCTAATTGATCCAACAATTCTGTTGGTGTATCCTTGTATTTATCATAAAATTCTTCAAATAATTCTGAAATGGAATCATGAAGTTTATCCTGAAATCGACTACGAAATGATCTAATTACACGAGGACTTGTTTGAACAGACTTGAATTTTGTTGCAAGATCCTGATGACTATGTCTAGCATGCTCTGCTGTCTTAGCCTTTTCATCAGCTCGTTCTTCTGCTTCGATCACCTTAACGATTCGAACAATTACGGACCCTTGCTCATTCCTAGCTAAATTCATAATATTCTTTGACAAGGTCCAAAGATAATCTAAAAAATCTTCTGATACAACATCCAACCTTTTAAAATATTGTTTCAGTGTAAGAAAGTCATCATCTTGTGACGAGGTATTTGCTTGGTACATTGTAATATCTCTGAATTCTTGTAAACGAAAAAGTTGATAATGAATAAATAATAAATTTTTTGCCGGGCCAAGAATGTTTAACTTTTCGATCTCTAGCATATTTTGCATTTGATCAATTGTCAAATGCATTTCTTGCAATCGTTGAACGGTATCTTGAGTCGCGATAAAATTACGGTGAATTTGGGAAATCTGAATCAAATATCATAAAGCTAATTGTTATGAAAAAATCACGTTTTAAATAATTTTGGTTTAAAAAGAAAAATACCGAGTTTATTTTTATCTTTTCACCTTATTGATCCTTGGGAAGTGCTGGATCATATTTTGTGCTTCAGAACATAAGCGATCTATAGTTTGCATGTTATCCTTAATCGTATTCATTTTTTCTTTGGAAGAAGTCAGCATATCAATTCCTTCTTGCGTAGTATCTAACTGTGCTTTTACTCCATTTTTAAGTTGAGCATCGTTGTTTGCTTTTTCAATCGCCAATCTTTTACGTAAAAGGCTAGTTTTTACTAAATCGTCCGGAGATCTCAAAATTTCTGCTACTCGCGCGATGGCCGCTTCTACGGCGTCACTCGAAGACTCCATATATACTTGGAAAACTTCGAGAATAACATATAGTTTTTATAGTTTTTATACTATGTTAATTTTTGATAAACCTAAATATGTTAATAATGTTCTACCCTAATTTACCTATTAAGGATTTTTTTGTGAGATGTAACTCTTACTGTATAACTGGTATTAAGATTAAATCAATTCGTATTACATAACGTCCTCGGATACCCTTTGAATTTTTTTTTATCTCTGATACTTTAGTTCTTTTTTTTTTTTTTTAAAAAAAAAAAAATAAAGTATAAAGAAGAAAAAAAGCATGTCGGACGCAGACAATGAAACTTCCCTTCCTAAGGATGTTGATACTTATCTTAGGAAGTTAGCAGAGACTAAAGTGCCTGTCCCCGACATAGATTTTACAGTTCATGAAATGGATGATGGTAGCAAGGTATCAACTCTGGATCGATTTTGTAAAGGTTCGTGTATGGTTTTCTTAATTCATTTATTGAACTGCTATGAGGTTAAAAGAGTTCAATAAACAACAAGAAACTCGTCAGAACGTTCATTTGAAAGGCTTAACACGCGAGAGTCGGGACACCTTTCCTTGCATTATAGCAGTTAAGGTGGGCTGTACTCACGTTTGGTATTGCACACCTATTTAATAATAATCTTCAACAACACAAGCTTTGGAACAATCTCATTGTTTTCTCATTCTCATTAAACGTATTTATATTATATCCTTGCAGACGTCCAAGCACCCGCTGTCCAGATACCTACATCCGAGCTTTTCTTCTCAAAGGAAGATTCAGAAAAGCCCGATATCGTGTTTTTAAAGGACCATTTTTATCGTGAGGGAAGAATTTCAGATGAACACGCTTTATACATTATTAATAAGGGTACTGAAATATTAAAGGAAGAATCGAATCTATTAGAAGTGGATGCTCCCATAACAGGTATTATTATTTTCTTTATTTTCTTGCAATGTCCTCGCTACTTAATCCGAAACAAATTTTGATTTTATCTCCATATCATTCAAGTATGTGGTGATATTCATGGTCAATTTTATGATTTGATGAAATTGTTCGAAGTGGGTGGTAATCCTGCCGAAACTCGGTACCTCTTTCTTGGTGATTATGTGGATAGAGGTTATTTTTCCATTGAGGCATGTCCCTCTCGTTATTCATTTACTATACATTTTTTTTCATTATGAATTATTAATTAATTACTTTTAATTTTCCTTTCATGTAGTGTGTGCTTTATTTGTGGGCTTTAAAAATATGGTACCCAAACACATTATTTTTATTACGCGGTAATCACGAATGTCGTCACCTTACAGACTATTTCACATTTAAGCTGGAATGTAAGTTTACTTCTCTTATATAAATAATGTTTATGTTATTTATGAATATCAATGAATGCGTTAATATTATTTCTTCTCAATAGGTAAACATAAGTATTCTGAAAATGTTTATGACGCTTGCATGGAATCCTTCTGTGCACTTCCACTTGCTGCCATAATGAATAAACAATTTCTATGCATTCATGGTGGTTTGTCACCTGAATTGAATACATTGGATGATCTGCGTAATGTACGTAATGTGTGTATTTTTGAAGCTTGTAATCTTCTAACCTTTTTATTTTAATAGATTAATCGATTCAGAGAGCCCCCAACGCATGGGTTAATGTGTGATTTATTATGGGCCGATCCTTTAGAAGAATTTGGACAAGAAAAGACAAATGAATGCTTTATACATAATCATGTTCGAGGATGCTCGTATTTTTTCAGGTAATTTGAAGTTACTTTCTTATACGTTGGTGATTTGAATTTATATCTTTATTAAATTTCTTGAATTTTATTTTTAATAGTTATCACGCGGCCTGTAACTTTTTAGAAAAAAATGGATTATTGTCTATTATTCGTGCACATGAAGCTCAGGATGCTGGGCAAGCATTTTTAAAATTGATGCTATATCATTTAAACACGAAAACTGTGTAACTCAATTTTTTATATCATTGTATAAATAGGTATCGAATGTATCGAAAGACAAAGACAACAGGCTTCCCTTCAGTAATGACTATCTTTTCTGCTCCTAATTATTTGGATGTATATAATAACAAAGGTTGGTATAAATAATAGATATTTCTTTATAGGTTTGATATTGGTATTTAATTTTATATATATATATATATATAATTTTTTTTAGCGGCCGTTTTGAAGTATGAAAACAATGTAATGAACATTCGTCAATTCAATTGTACTCCTCATCCTTACTGGCTACCCAATTTTATGGATGTGTTTACTTGGTCCCTTCCTTTCGTCGGTGAAAAGAGTATGTATAAATTATTAATATATTCCTATATAACATATATGGAGAAGAAAATTTTACTCATATTTTCCTCTCTCGCCTCATTTAGTTACAGATATGCTACTTGTAATCTTAAATATTTGTAGTAAAGAAGAATTAGCGGATGAAGAACTTATATCGGAGCCTAAATCACCAGGTAGTTATCCTACAATGGTATTGTCGAACAATATATGTGCAACGGTTCCTTAATGAATGTAAAATACATAAAATATTTAGAGAGATTAACTGAATTATTGTAATTAATAGCTATATCGCGTTATATGTTATAAAATAAATTATTTATATAACTTGTTTTTACATTTGTTAATTCAGAAACGCCAACAGCATCGACAGAAAGTTCAGAAAGGCGTCAAGTAATCAAAAATAAGATTTTGGCGGTTGGTAAAATGGCCAGAGTATTTTCCGTTCTTAGGTACTTTATCTAATATTTATTAATTGCATAAAATTATGAATTTTAATGTTAAACCCTTTTTTTATAAATAATAATAATAATAATAATAATAAACAGAGAAGAATCAGAACGCGTTATGGAGCTAAAGAATGTAACGGGTACTGGTAGATTACCGTACGGTACTTTAGCTTTAGGAGCTGAAGGTATCAAGAAAGGTATTTATCAACAAATTATGAAAATCATATGTACTTGTATAACAATAAATACTATTTAATTAATAATTATTTATTTTCTTTTTCTCCCCCCCCCCCCAATAAAATAGCAATCACTTCATTTGAAGAAGCACGCCGGTCAGATATTGAAAATGAACGATTGCCTCCGACCCGACAAGAAGCTGATGCAGCAGAACATGCAAAAACTAAACAGGCAATTGATGCTGCCATTGAAGAGGTGAATCAAGATAAAGAATTAGCGGAGGTTGCAGAGGTCTTCGTTAAGGAAGACGAAAAAAGAAGAAGTTTAAAAGAAGCTACAATTGTTGCTAGGGCTTGAGTTACTAAGTATATAATTATTTTTATATTGATATGTTTATTGGTGTAACTTATTTCTTTTTTGTTAATAGAAGCAGGTGTTATGAGTTCTTCACCTCCATGGATTTAAAACGCAAAAAAACTTAAACTTCAAATGATTCGAATGAAGATTTTGGATTGTAGAATAATTTGGATATTTTATTTTATTATATTTTATTACGTTTTTATTTACTTTATTTATTTTGAATTAAATATTTATTTGTAAATTCTCGATTTTATATATATATATATATTTATTTATTTTATTTTTTTTTTTTTGCTATTCAATTCAAATTGTAACCTTTCTTGAATTTTATTTTTTTTTTTTTTTTAAAAAAAAAAAAAAACAAGCTTTGCTTAAATTTATTTTCATAAATGATTTTTTGACATTTTTAGTAAGGTTAAAAATTTTATTGTATTTAAATAGATTGATTAAAATCAGATCGAAATTAGATCATCCCAAAAGATCTACAGGAGACTTGTCGCACATAATGTTGCAAATTGGAAAGGCACATGATGTTCAGGCGACGGTTACGTAATTTCACATATAAAAAAGCCCATTGAATTCAAACAAAAAAAAAAAAAAAAAAAACCTACCCACTTTCTTTCGAATAATAATAAAAATGATTGAAAGTATTCAAAATATTTACATTCGAAATATTGAAACAAGAGACACACCAAAACCACATACAGTTTATAGGGTAGAGGTGAATGCTGCAGTTAGAACTTGGTCAGTTTGGAAGCGGTATAGTGAATTTGATGAATTAAATGACAAACTTATAAGACTTTTCCCGAGTAATCCACCACCATTTGAAATACCCGTCAAACATTATTTTCAGTCTACCCTTGGAAACCCGGTGTTGGTAGAGGAAAGGCGTAGAGGTTTGGAAGATTATTTAAGGGGAATACTTTTTCATAAAGATGATCGTTGGAGAGAGACCGATGAATGGAGAGAATTCTTGGCTATACCAACAGGTCGATCACTTGATTCTGCATCATTGTATACTTCAGAAAGTTGGCTTGACGAGTATAATGATGTGCAAGCCAAAGCTAAAGAGATTAGGTCACTTTTAAATAAACGTGAAACTCACATTGCACGTAATGAAGTACAATTGTCACATAACTTTAATTTGCAGGCAAAGAAAAATTTGACGTTACTTGGAATGCGGGTGTCACAACTTGATGCGGGTCTTAGAGGGCTCGCGGAAGGAAATGGGAAAGATGGGAAAGTAATGTCAGAAGGAGAATTGAGAAGACGACAAGATATGTTGACAGAAACTAAAGAAGAAAAAGATACTTTGACAAAACTTGTATTGACGTCGAGAACTGATATTAGTAAAGCGACCACACCAGCAAGTTCGGTGGATCGATCAGCTTTATTCCGACAACCTTTTAAACAAACCCCAATCAATAAAGGAATGGTTGGTAAAAATAATAATGATGGAATTTCTTCTAAAGTAGCACCAGTAACACCGTCAAGAAGGGTTTTTGGTAATAATCGATCTACCATGCCAACAGAAACAGAACAAACTCGTGGATTGGATAATGATGGATTAGTTAATTTACAAAAACAAACTATGGAAGATCAAGACCATCATGTTGAACAGTTCAGCGCTATATTAAGTAGACATAAACATATTGGTTTAGCTATAGGTCAAGAATTAGATTATCAAAATCAATTGTTAACTGAGTTGGATGGAGATCTCGAGAGAACTTCTGATAAATTAAGGTTCACCTCAAGGAAAATGAATTCAATTAAATAATTTTTTTTATCTTTATTATCCTTTATTTATTTATTTAAAAAAAAAATTCAGGGATTTTTTTTTCGTTTCTTTTCTTATTTCGTGGTAGAAATTTGAATTTTTTTTTTTTTTGATTTTTTTAATTTTTGATTTATTTTTTGATTTTTGATTTTGTTTTATATATTTTCAACTTGTCATAATTATTATATTTACAAACATTATTAGTAAACTTCATAGAAATCATCATGAGGGGCAAATAAAGTTATTGGAATTCGATTACAAGGGAAAGAAAAACTTACAATTTATACCAAAACTTTTAATAAACAAAAAAATTTTATAAGCATTGATATACTGTACATATTATTATGGATGATGTATGATATTATTAGACAAATCTATGATTTTTGAATTCATCATACATTCGGACTTTTTAACGCGATCATTACGTAATCGATTTCGTATTTTGCTATGAATAAATCCAAAAGTGGAAAATTTTCTCTGCTTACTGATAATGTAAGAATAATTGATGTCATATAAATTATTTCATTTATCATATAGTAAAACTTTTTGGCAATATTACAAATTTTTTCTAATCAAACAATTTGTTAGTAAAATCTCTCATATAAATGCTATATGGTAATAGCCAAAAAATTGATGTAAAGTTAAATTTACTGTTGATATCACAGACTTTAATATTAATGATTTGATTTTATTCATATATTAAAAAAGAAACAAATAATGTAAATTATTATGATTTATTATTATATTATTAAATTATTAATAATAAATAGAATTTTTCAGTTTTATAGAAATTAGTTTGTATAGAGAGAGAGAGAGAGAGAGAGGTATATATAATATAAGAGTTCAATATTATTTTATAATGACTTATTATATTTTAATTAAAAAAATTAATTATAAATATATTAATTTAATAGTATAGATAGTAAAAAAAAAAATTTATTTTTTATATATTTAGAATATTAGAATATTCAATATTAGAATCTTAATCTTTTTATGTGTTAAATATATTAACAAATAATAATAAAAAAGTTTTATCTAATTTGTTATATATAAGATTTTAATTTAAACTAAAATGATAATCTACTAAAAATTTATAAATAAATACAAAAAGTATGTAATAATTTAATAAATTTAATATCAAAAAATTTTCATATTATTATATAAAAATCTATAATATTATTAAAATAGAAGATATTGTAAAACTTTGAAAATTATAAGATATTTTTATCCAAATTTTCAAACTTAATTATTGCCTTTTAATATATTAAAAATATATAAATTTTATATTAATTATTATAATAATCAAAAAATGCATTTTTTTATTCTATTTTATATCTAATAATTAATAATAATTAATTTATATAATAATATGATATAGAATTATATAATTTTAAAATTACAGTAATATCTAATTTTATTAATTTTATAGTATTTTAAATTTACAAAAATTAACTTTATATTTTATATTTATCATATATTTTATTTATTTTTTATTATATTTTATAATAATTAAATTATAAATTATATTTAATAAAATATATTTATTTATAATAAAGAAATCTCTTTTTAAACTACATTTATTATTTTTTTCTATATGTTATTATTGTTTATATTATTTACATCTGTTTAAATTGTTAATCTCATTTGAATCATTATAAACTTAAAAGTTGATTATGATAAAATTTGTCTTATAGTAAGTAACTAGTTTGATTTTATATATTATTTTCTATTATCAAGTTATTAGTTTGATAATTCTGAATATAGAATTAATAATAAAACAATTTATTTTATTTTCTAGTACTAAAATATTTAGTTTTTTAATACAATTTAAAAATTTATTAAATAGAATAATTAACATTAGTTTTATAATAAAAAGTTTCAAAAAATATAAATTAATTAGAAAATGAATGTTTAAATAAATAAAATAAAATAATAAGAAATTAACTTAATGAATAATAATATATTATTAAAATTTTTTAATAAAAATAAAAAATAAAATCAAGTATTATAATCAAATAAAACAAACACTATAATATATAAAAATATTTAAAAGATAGAAATATAGAATTAATTAAAAAAATTGAAAAAAAAATATAATATATTAAAAAATTACTAAAAATAAAAAAGTAAATTATATAAATAAATTAATAGTTAATCAATATTTTTTGATAAATATAAAAATATATAAGAAGAATAAGTAGATAATTAATACTTATTACTATAAAAATAAAGAAATATAGAAATTAAAATGTGAATTTTTAAAATTAATTTAATATTATAATATATTCTATAATATTATTAAATATATAAAAAGTAAAATTATGAACTATTAATTAATATTAATATAAATCAAATTGATAAAATTCTTTTATTAAATTTAAATGATATTCTTAAAATTTGTTTAAATTATATAATTATTTATTTATCTTATCTATATATTAATAATTTTATTTATTTAAAATAAAGCTTGTAATAATAACAAATTATTAAAAATTATTAAAGATTATAATTACATTAATAATTTTAAAAATATAATTAATAAATTAAATATTATTAATAAATTAAATAAAATTAATAAATTAATAAAAAAAATAATTACATATAATTATTAGTTAAATATATTAATAAAAATAAAAATATAGTTTTAATATATTATTATATTTAATTATAATTAAGAATATATGAAAATATTAATAATAAATTTATCAAATAAAAATTTGCTTATTTTAATAAGTATTTTTTAAGTTTATAAAAAAAAATACTAAAAAAGAAAATTTAAATATATGTATTTTTTTTTATAAAAATATTATATTATAATTATAAATAAATAATTTTATTAATTTTTATATTCAAATTAATTTTAATTAATCAAAAGTTTTATTAGTATTATTAATAAATAATATAATATTATAATTAAAATATTTTATATTAAAAATTTATTAATAATAATAAAAATTTATATATTATCTTTAAAAGATTATTATTTTTAAATATTATGTTATATTATAATAAAATAATATTAAAAGAAAAGTTTTGGCTAATTAATATTTTAATAATAAATATTATTTTTTCAGATATTTTATTCTTAATAAAATTTATTGTATTTAATTTATCAATATTTAAATTTTTTTTAAAGTTTTATATTATAATTAAAATTTTGGTAATAAATTCTTAAAATAATAATTATTTAAATAAAAAAAAATTTTTTAAATTTATTAACATTCTTTACTTTTTTAAAATCGATTTTTTTTGAACTTTGAAAACTAACTGATAAGTTGAATTCTTCTTTTTAGATTAAGCAGATTTCTTTGAAAATATTTACTAACATTCTTTTCTTCTTAATATTTTTTAGATTAAAATGTAATAAATCTTAATTTTAATTATAAATTTAAAAAAAAATTTTTTTATTAAATTTTGATTATAATTAAAATGTTATTTTTATTAATATTATTAGATTTATCTCAGATTATTAAGATCATTTATTTTACATCAATAGATGATAAACAAACTGAATCTTTTCAAAAAAAATTTTTAAATCTTTATATATCAGGTAAAATAGTACTATTTATTAGTCTAACCTACAAGTATACTAATGAACAATTTAATCCGTATTATAATAAAAGAAAATTTATTAAAATATTTTTTTTAACCAATTAAAAAATTATAGATAATTTATATAATAATACTACATAAATAAATTGATTATACTTTTTAATCATTTATTATATTGTTAACGTGTAATTCTTACGAACTACGACTGTTAGACGGGGTGTTCGAGCAGTTTATTCTTTTTAATTGAGCAAAAGTGTTTGTACTATTACGACGAGCAGTATTTCAACAGATTGCCAATGATTTATAATTGTAAAATAATGTGTTTATTCACGAGTAAAATAATAAAAGTAAAAGAAAAGAAATAAAAGGAAATAAGGAAATAGAATAAGAAAAGAAAAAAACGAATTACTGAAACAAAAATGTAACGCGGTAGGCAAATTGCCTCTAGACTACTAAAACTACATGAACTAAAAAGCTATCTATTTATATAAAATAAATTACATAGAGAGATATAACTAACATGTCTACTATATCAACTATGTCTAATATATCAACTATATCTAATATGTCAACCATGTCTAATATGTCAGTTATGCCACATATGTCTGACATATCATATATATCACTTATGTCAAATTAGTCGATCTTCTGCGCCACATAAGCTGCGTCACATTTACCCGTTCACAATATCTTATATAAATAAAATTGATTATACTTTTTAATCATTTATTATATCTTACATATTAAATTAGAAAAATATTAAATATTAAATTTTTCTTTTTTTTGAATAATTATAAATTTTTCATGCCTTTCATGAATACTTAAGGAAAAAAGGTAAATGAATTTTCTAAAAAAAACCTACAAGTTTTACTTATTTATATGCAATAAGTAAAAACGTCATTACGATTAGGTTTTTCCTTTCCACTGTAATACTTGTACTAATTCATTTATATTTTCTAAACAACATAACATTTTGTATAATTCTCAGTTGTACAGTATCCAGTTGAGTTAATATTTGTTCCAATTCCTGTAATTTCTTCCTTTCGATTTCATTCAACAATTGAATATTGGAACTCCTATTTAATTGTCTTAATGCGTCCTCTTTTTCCTTCTTTTCTAAGAGCCTTGATGAACCTGATTCATAATCAAATCTCACTTGGTGTATATTAGCCAGTGTACGATAATAATAATTCAATAATGCATCATAGCACCTTTTATAATCTACATCCCATAGATAAAATGTTCTTGAGGGTGCTCGATCTGCTGATCTTGGAACTTCCTGGAGGGAAAGGAAAGTAATTGAAGGTTATTAAATCTTAAAAATTATGATGTTTCTTGTGAAGAAACTTTATAAATTACTTGTATTTGTAAAAAGCCTCCCATCATTAGTTCTGTCAACTTTTGGCGAACTTCCAAAGGATTCATTAAAGCTAAATTAATAATCTTTAAAGAAAAATGAATAAACGAATTATTATTTTTGTTGTTTGTAAAAACTTCATTCAAATTGACAAGCTAATTAACTAACCGCCTTTTCATCTAATTTGCCCTTTTCACTTAATATTCTAACAATTCTCAATCCCTTAAACCCATATTTTTCCATAATAACATCCTCAAAAATTTCTTTTTTCAATGATTCACAAACTTCATGATATCGAAAGGTATACATTCCACCCGTATTTTCATCTTTCTTTCGTAAGATATTTGCATCATCATTTTCCATAAGATAATCTAAATATTGTTTGATTAAAATTTCACGAGTTACTCCTCTTCTCGCACTTTGCATCTGCTGATTAAATAAATCAGTCTTTTCGACTGGGACACTCCTAATAATTCTTTGTGCTGATATTGCGCCTGTAACCAGTTATATTTAATTAATGACGATATTTGAAGCATTATCATTATCAATAACTCGTTTTCTTACGTGATTCGATATCGCTTGGTTTCTCATCGTCTGCGATGTCAAGGATAACTTTTGTTATAATACTTGCTGATTGATTAATACGAGTTTTTACAAACTCAACAATTTGCTACAATCATAAAATAGAGAATTAACATTGTTTAAAAAAACTAGTAAATAATAAAAAATTAATAAATTAGATAGATTGTTCCTACCCTATTTCTCGATTTAGCATTAAATTTTTCATAGTTCACGCGAAAATATTGATTTTCCTAATGGTAAAACTTTTTTAGCCAAAGAAAAAAAAAAAAAAAGTTTCTATAAAATGATCTACAAACTTACATCAACTGAATCTTCTCCTTTTTGTTGCTGCAAATCCAAGGGTAATTAAAAACGTTTCATTAAATGTAATTCAAAAACATGTTAAATTAATTATATTCAAACCTTAGCTGGTCTTTCAATATTTTCAACATTTTCGAAATTAATTTTACGTTTCTAATAATAATAAAAAGTTTAAATATCGATAAATAAAAAAAAAAAATTTTTATAGGCCTCACCGATCCTGTCGAAACGTTGTCATCATCGGCTACAGCCGCGAGTTTAGCTTTCACTTCAGCCATTTGTTTTTTTGTAGGAATAAAGTTAGTGACTTTTGCTAATTCGCGTTGTTCAGCCTCTGATGCTTTATCCTGAGCAGACTTTGAATCTGTTATTTTTACTGGTGTAAGATAACGTTTTTCAACCATTTTATTAAACGTCTCTTTCAACTCTTTGAATTCTATAAAGGAAGTGTGTTGGCTTAGATAATACTTATAAAATAAAAAAATCTCTTAATTTACTTACTATTTGTTCTCTTTGATATGTTTCGATCTTCGATAAATCCTGTGAACGTTCCTTTACCAGTTAACAGCATATAATGAGTTATTTCATCAGCCCCCTAATAAAGTAATTTATATGAAATGTTATATATATATACTTGTATATATAAAAAATCAATAGTATCAATTCAAACCCTATGCCTAGCCCATTCATTCGCATATTTTACATAAATTCCGAAATTAAGTCTCGCTAAAATCTCACTTTGTTCAATAGAATAATGAATCGAATTACGTGATCCTTCTCTAGTTTCAGCCCAATATACCAGATTGTGTTGAATTAGTACGAAGAGACATTCGCGAGTTTTGGATAAATTTTGTTTTGAAAATTTAGATATGGATACTAATGGAAGTCGACCTTTTTGTAATAATACCTTGGCTACTTCCTATAATACAGTGTTAGATAATAATATCATAATAAGCATATCTTTAAGGTTTTTCAAAGTAAAATTTAAAATACCTCAATAATTGGGCCGAAATCGTCCCGAATTAGATAACAACATAAGAGCAAAAGCGCTTGAGCCATTATTGACTGTTCAAACTTTGCGATCCGTTTTTATTGGCAGATCTATTAAGCTTTTATAAATCACGTGTAATGTATTCAAAATGGATCCGGATTTGTTGTTTTACTTTCTCTCTCTTTCTCTTTTGCATCAAATCAAACATTATATTAAATAAAAGTTCATTATTGATATTTTGGTAACAAAGGTTCCAAAATAAATCTCTGAAAGTTAAAAATCCTTTTCGGTTTTAACAATGTAGTTTCGTTAATTTTCCATATATATATATTTATATTTATATTTATATATTTATATAAACCAATTACAACTCAAATAATTCAAATATTTTAAATACAATTTCGGCACGATTTTTGATTATTGAATATCAACATGATTAAAAAATTTTTGATCATCTTTAACTTATTTTCGTTTATAAATCTAACCTACTAAGCACTATATATATACTGTATATATAATCTTATAAATGAATTTTCTGCTATGACTTTTACATACTTTCCTCGTTCATCCTTATCAATTTCAACAGCACGAAGACTTTTATCTCGCGCAGCTGCAAACAAAAGAACAGGAGGACCGCCGCCAGGAACGCCTGGAGCAACAAATTATAACATTACTGATACACGTTACGAAGTAATTAAGCGTATCCTCTTTGAAACTCCTAAACCAGAATTACCACAATTCACAGAAGAAGATCTTGAAAGACATGAAACTATTGAAAGAGCTTGGAAATTATATTTACGTAATCAACGTGAAGCGAAAAGTGAAGAAATGTCAGCAAAATATAATATGTTAAATGAAGCAAATATACAGCTTGAACAAATAAGTAAATCTTTATTTGATTCAGCCCAACTTGGTAATAAGACTATGTTGTTTCCGGGTCAATTGAAAATCCCTACAGAGACTCCTTCGTTAAGTGGATGGAATTATGATTACATTCCTCCCCCGGAACCTGATCCATCACCTCAAACAAAGGAAAGAGAAGAAAAAGGTTCGGAGGAAGCAAAAATTATAGAGTGAGTATTGATAAAATTGGTATTAGTAATTGGTTATTCGGAGTTGATACTAATTTAAAGTACGTTCATGGGTAGGATCGATCAAAACTAAAAGGCATGGATTTCGTGATCGGCATTGTCATTTGAAAGATTTCCTGTACGCGTTTTCATTATGATATTGAAAACGTAAATCTTCGTACATCTCGGATCTTAATTTAATAAATTAATTAAAATTTGCACAACTTAAAAATTATAAGATCAACACTTATTATTCATTTCTATTAAAGATACAAAGTATTTGATTATTGATGTATATCATTTGTTGCATGTATTGTAAATTTTTCTGTATAAGTGAACTTGTCTAATTAAGATATTTATAAATACATTTCTAACAACGCTCTTGCGTCTTTTGCATTCAAATTAACATCCTTATTTCCTTGAAAAGCGATTTCCCACAAAACCGGACAAACCTCGGGTCTAATAGAATAGATTCCACTTACAACCTGTGTAGACCTAAAAATCATAAGCAAATACTTATGTCTAAGTGCTTTAACGTCACCGGTCTGGGGTAAAATAAATTTAGTTATTTTTAAATTGGAATTTTATGCAAAAGTTTATAAATGCGAAATAAATAAATTAAACTATTTACTTTCATATTCACTCCCGTGATACACATTCTTTCAGCCCATTCTCTCACCAATTTCATTCGTTCTACACAGCCTAAAGTCGTCAATTTGTTGGCAACTTCATCGCTATAAAATTCTATAAATAATTTTACAACCAATTCTTGAATACTTAATCTCCAAGGTGTAATGTTGATTAAGTCAGTTATAACAGATCTCCATCTTTCAGAACAAAGTACACGAACTCGATGCGATTTGATAATTATAGTTATGATTGATTGATACAAAGATTCGTACATTTCTAAATGCATAAATTCATTTTCATTGCGTGGCAATGATGCATATATAAATGGTAAACATCGATGCACAGCAACTGGATCACCTTTATCAGTTCTCTCCACGATATACTGACAAAAGATCTATATATGATTAATTTAACAAAATGTTAAAAAAGATAGACACATAAAAATATTGATATATATCTCTCTATTTCTTTCTTTATATAAATACCTTTCTAGCGGGATCACTTTTCTTCAATAATTGAGTTTCCGTTTCGCCAAATGAAATCCAAGAAGGTGTGGGTGGTATTTCTTGCATATCAAGTACATCTTGCGTGGTCTTCTCTTTACGGGCTTTACTACTTTCTTTTGCTTCCCTTTGTCTATCATCAACCATCATGTATAATATGTGCTTATAAAAGCCTTCATAAAATTCTTTTTCGTCGAGATCTGGCAAATTGTAATTTTTACTAATTATCATTCGAAATGCATTAGAACCGAAATGTAACATTGAAGTACACCATTTAAGGGTTGATGACATTTCTTTTTCTTTCTAATGTTATTTTTTTTAAAAAAATTAAAAATAAAAAAAAAAAGGTTTATGAAAAGAAACGCATTCCCAAATTGATTAAAAATAATGGAAAAATTAACCACCATGATCATCAGCATGTTACTATTGACGAGTCGCAATGGTAGCCTTTCTAATGATTTATCAACATATTTTCGTAAAATATCTACTATTCGAGCAGAAAAAACGCTTACGACAAGAGGATCTTGAAAAACCATCGCAAGTTCGCTGATGAAATTGATAAATTTAGTAGTATAATTTGAGAATTTTAATAAAGTTAACTTTTAAAAAAAAATATAACTTACATGATGTCGGGGGATGCTGATTTTTTAGCTTTGTTGTACATGTTTATCAATTCATTAATACGGTTTGAATCAAATCCTTTTCTTATTCCAGCATTTACGTACCAAATAAAATTAAACGAATGATCACGTTTACACATCTATTTTTATAGATAAGGAAATCAGTATCATTCAAATCAGAATATTGATTCAATTTAGATGGTAATTAAAAATAATATATCTACTTGAATACGGTCCGCCTTTTGCATTCCCATGAAAAAATCGAAACGAAATGAACAAATTCTAGACCATCCATTTTCAACAAACCAAATTCTGATGAGACTTTGCATTTCATCAAACAATATGTTGTTTTCACCAATCATATTTATAATGTCCTGAAGCCCTTTATTATTCATTCTAAACATTAAATAAATTTAACAATTAGATAATATAATAAAAACTGGAGTTATAATTCTATTATACAACAAACCTAAAGTCTAAAACATCGTTTATGTTAGTTCCTCTCATTTCTCTGCTGAGAAAATACAAGCTTTGATCTTTCAAATATTCTTCGAAAAGTGGGGTCACATAAAGTCGGAATAATGATCTATCCCGAGCAAATAATTCTCTTTTAATACTTATTGGTGCCTCCTATTACTTTGACAATGTAAAAATAAATAAATTATGTCAAAAGCAGATTTGAACAACATCTAAGAGATAAATAATTGCCTTACATCTACAATATTCGGGTCGTTCACTAACCAATCATACATATCAGAAGATATCCGGTCATGATATTTAACACAAGCAGCTAATACAGCCTTTCGCATTTCCTTCATAAACATAAACTGTGAAGCAGCATTGATAAAATCATTAAATCTAAATTGTAAACAGTTTAAAGGTAAATAACTTTCATTTTTGGATTAATAATCAAAACCTTTTATTTTACATACTTTTCAACACTCCAAGTCTCATTATTTATCATTCTCACAAAAGATTCACCTAATTCTTCCACGAGAGCCTTATTAGCTTCATATCTTGACAACCCACTATGGTCAAGTAAAGGACGTACATTCTAAGTTGTAAAAGGATATATAAGCTTTCAATGCTTCTCAAAAAGGACAATAATAATAATAATAATACCTCGATGTCAGGTATATCAATTTGAGCCAAATATTGAACATCTTGGATTCCTGTTGTTAGATTTTCGGAACCTGCTAAGACTGAAGCTATTCCAGACATGGATTTTCGACCCAGCGAAAGGTCATTAGCATCTGGAACAGGATTTCGGTATGGGTGTGACATCGAAAAAGTAATTACACTTAATCTCTAAGACGCGTCAAGATCCAAGTTTAAAACAGCATTATTTAAACAAAAAATCACGTGAATTTATTGATCTTCCCCTTTGTTAATTTGTGTCGAAAGGGGGGGAAACTGCCGGGAAAAATAAATTTCTGTCAATATACTGTACTTTAAATGCATTTTCCAGTCCAATATATTTTCGATATTTTACTTAAGTATGTATAATATAGTTAATGTAAAATTAAATATAACAAAATTGTTTATAAGATCTTTTATAATATAATATTTGGGAATTTGTCTGTGGTCTACTCTCCTCAACATACCACTTCACACACGAAAAAATCAAAGCTCTCTGGCTCGAACGATGTACCACCCTAAAAAAATTTGAAGATGATCACAACTTGTCCCTCAAGGATCGAAAAGAAAATATTATATCAACTGGCTTTCCTGACTCCCTCCCTCACACCTTTATTATCCCTCCCTTTTTTCATAATCATTTCTTTTTGGATCGCATTGGTCAAAGTTTTTGGAACAGTAGTAACCAGGCCCCCATACTGGATGGTTGAACCTATTTTAAATTAGTTTAGAGTAGGTTAGTCTAGAACGGTGCAAGGTTGGTTTTGATTTAGTCTTTACTAGATAGAAATTTTTGTATTCTCTCATTTGTAATTTGTAATTTTTTACTTTACTTTTAATAAAGGTTGTGTAAAGCTACCGCACGTTAAAATAAAAAAAAAAAAAAAAAAAAAAAAAAAAAAATAATATTTGGGAATTTGGAAAAACTCTTTCCGCTGATCCCCAATTTCAATATGACTGGGAAAAAAATGAAAACAACAACAACAACAACAAGTCTAACAAGACTTGCTCTTCTTCTCCTAACAACGACCAACAGCAACGACCTGCTAAGAAACAGTTTATTGAACTTCCTCAACCAACTGAAATGTCATCTTCAAAAGATATTTCAGAAAATGTCGCGTCCTCTGATATGGAACTTAACACGACCGCTCATCCACTTAGCGATAAAGGAAAGGCACTGGAAACTTCCTCGTCCTCTCCAAAAGCCCCGATAGATATTGACCAAGCTTTTGATGCAACTGAAAACGGCCTTGATAATGACAAAAATAAAGCAAGCGGTATTCACCTTGAACGAGAAACGGAAGCTCCAATTTACTTTGCCTACTGCGTCACTGAACAGTTTTTTCCAGCCAAAACCAATCGAGAAAAATAGAATGAGATGTGTAACATATTCACATCACATTATGCCTCTTTCATTGGTGCATCAGTACGCATTCATCCTGACAACCCCAATAAAAAAATTGTCTGAATTGGATTTACCTTGTACGATGAAGCCAATCATGCAGTCACTCTTAAAATTTCTTGTTTAGATAATGACACGTTTTTACCTCTGATCACTAAACCAGCCGCAAAATACATTTCAGATTTATCGATCAGAGTAACAGAGATCCCGATCTCTACTACAGAATCAAACTTAAAATCTACATTCTCCTTTTTTGGAAAGATCACCAAATGTACTATGTCTACCAAAAATTTATGGCAACAAGCAATAATTACTTTTAAAGAAAATACAGACATGACCACCCTGATTAAACTCAACAGTTACTTCGTCCTAAAAGACCTTGTCAGAGTTCATCCTTACACAATGTCAAATGAAGATGTCAGGAAAAAATCCCAATTTTCCCTTAAATTCACGAACTTGCCTCTTGACACCAACGGCTGTCATCTTATCTCGATCGGCAATGTAATCGATGCTATCGCTTGGGTTATTCCTAAATCACGTGCTAACTATCGCAACCTTCAGTATGCTATCTTTTACTTTAAAGACAAAAAAATGATGGATGTCACCAAAAATGGAGAGACTTTTTATTTTGATAGAAAAAGATTAATCTGGGCAGACCTGAACTCAAAGTTATGTTTCATTTGCCAAACTCCTGATCACCAGTCACAAAATTGTCAGAAAAAAAGATCATCCTCCGGAGACTGCCAAATACAACAACTCTATCAAAGATTCTAACCAGCGCAATTCCGCAATTATTGGGCCCCTATTAACAAACCAAAACCATTTAATCCTATAAATCTACACTAAACACAACGGATTAAACCAACAAAGTTCCATTAAAACAAAATAATAACCTAAAGAACCCAAATACAACTCCTAAACCTGTAAATAGTACTCCCAAACAGCCAATTAACAAACCAAATCCCTCTCCTATTTTTCAGTCTAACAAACCCAAGTAACTATTTAACAACAAGAGTGAAGAAACTCTGGATGCAAGTATCCATGCTCACAGTTCTTGGGCGGACGATTGCGATCATAATTATAATTACCATAGTCCTAATAACAACAACGGTCAAAATAAACAACCTGATATGCTAACCAAAATTTCCAACCAACTTGAAGCCATTGCAAGCCAGTTAGCCAAAATGGATAGTGATATATACTGCACCATTGAAAGAGTTAAAGCTATTGAAACCGTTCTTAATATTGATACGCTTCTACCCCATCAGGCTGATCTACTTAATAAACACTTTAATGAAAATAGCATGGAAACTGAAGAAGAACATGAATTTGTAGTTGGCCCTAATATCAAAGATAATATAGTCAAAAAATAAGCTGTCGAAATCGTTCACCTTAAAGAAGAAAACGCCTTATTAAAAACCAATTTAGAAAACAACTTCTCCAAATTGAATAACGCAAGTTTGGCCATCGCGAATATGCAACGTCTTCTCTAAACTCAACTCAAAATCGACTCTAATGCATTTATTGATATAGCTGAGGTGATCACACCCTTCAGCTATACCAAAGATGCAAATGGAGTTTTTACCCCACCCTTACCTAAATATTTTTAATGATTAGTACAATAAAGGATGATAATAGAGCTGACCCTAGAAGCTCAAATAACACGGATACTATTAATTTTTTAACAACAATTTAGATAACCCTTCGATCAATAATTTTTCTCGTATTAATATCGCAACTCATAATGTTCGCTCATTTCTCCAATCGCATAAACAATAAGCGTTAATTAACTACTACAACTTTGACAAATTAGACATCATCAGCATTCAAGAAACAAATTTTAAGTTGAGCAACGACGCCCTCAGTTTTAATAACTCGACCTCATCTCAATATATTTTCTTTTTTAATTTCGAAGATACTCAAACATCTGGTACAGGTGTTGAACTTTTAATTAACAAACGTCTCACTGATCACATTTATAAACATAATGGAAAATATGGTCGCATAATTTTTGTAGACTTCCAATTTCAAAATAAGTTTCGTATTCGCCCTATCAACTGCTACATTTCGAATTCAAATAAAACCCTGCGAAAACAAACATACAACGATACTATCAAACTGATCGTTGAAGTAAAAGGCCTGAATATGGAAATAATTTTATTAGAAGATTTTAACGCAGTGCTCAATAGACCCAGCAATATATCTCATGCTAACTTGTTCTTTTCACAGTTAGACGAATTACAGCTCTTTAACGTTTTTGACCTAATCTATAATAATGCCAACCAATTTTTCCCTCCTTCTT
>CAJVPP010000685.1:0-27733 GCA_910592005.1 Funneliformis mosseae
CACTTCTAGTTAGAATTTCTCTTCTTTCACTTTCTATTACTTGATTTTTAAAATTTGTACATTTTACAAGATGTCTGTGGCAAAGTTTTGCTTTATTTGAAACAAAGCAACCAACATTAACTGACGCTACTGAAAATGAATATTTCTTTATACAAAAATTACAAACAGCTCATTTATTGGCTGTTTTTTTTAGCGGATTAATTAATGTAAAGAATTCTCTAAAATTATGTGACTTTTTGCCCATATTTATAATAATAAAATATTTTGTTTTTGTCTTAGTCTTTCTTGTCTTTGTCTTTGACACACTAAATATTACAAACACGACTTTAAAAAAATTTATGTACAACATTTTATTTAAATAAAGCTCGTGATATATGTCTTTTAAAAGAAGAATAAATTTGTCCTTAATTATAAAAAAGGAAGAATAAATGTACATTTCTCATTGCTAATATTTAATTTAAGAAGTTGAACGAAAAGTTAATTATATAGTACATAACTTTAAAATTTGTAATATGAGACATATGATATTTACGCCTGATCTATTCCATATTATTTTTAGTATACATGTATGCTAATAGTAGGATTTTTGTGGCTAATCCAGTTCTAGTTAATAAAATTCAAATTTTTTTTTAATAATATGGCTGATCGATTTTAATAACTGATAATTTTCATTAATATAATTTAATGAAATCATACGAAAAAAATTATTTAAATTTTTTTTTAATGACAAATTTTTTAATAGAATGAGCTATACGAAAAAATTTTATGGTATTTTTTATGCACTATATTAATTTAAACTCATCATAGATTACTAAAATATTTTATATATACTTAATCCTAAAATTGAATTAAAAAATTATTTTAAATGACCTAAATGACTTCAAATGACATAAATGACCTTCAAATGACAATGACACGCAAGGTCATTTGTCATTTGTAAAATGACTTATTTTAAATGACCAAAATGACGTGATCATTTGAAAGTCATTCGAGGGTCATTTTAAAATGGTCAAATGATCTGGTCATTTGCTATCACTGACTTGAATAGTAGGTTAGCTTTGTTTGAAAAAAAATTCTAATTTAGAAAGGTTGTTTTATTGTATAAGAATATTTATTTTGTAATTTTATGCTATTTTAAAGAAGCATTTGATGATTATGTAAAAAAATTATTTTTGTATAAAGTGATAAATAGAGATAAATAGTCTGTAATATATAAGAAGAATAAATCATTAAGAATGTTAAATGAAGTAAGTTCTTATACTAGATTTGCATAAATAAAAATATAATCTAAGTGTGAATAACAGAAGTTTAAGGTAGATCTAAAAGTAGCAGAAAAGGTTAAAAAAAAGGTATGTTAAAGTGAATAAAACTTAGGTTTATAATCTGATGAAAAAAGTTTTATAAGACTCTTCGATATTTAGAATGATAATTTTTTGAAATATTAATGTTGAAGTTACCTATTAAGATAACATAAAAATTATTTCTTTGATTTTGAATTTGTATTTTAGTTTTAAATGAATATTTGTTTCTATAGGTAGCTAAAAGATAAACTTGAATTATATGTAATTTAACTTTCTTTTTGAATTGAAGATTTACATAAATAATTTGATCATAAAAGGATTGTTAGTTGAAAATGTGTTTGTATAGCTCATTTTTAATAATAAGACCTACTTTCTGGTAATTGTGTTTTCTATTTGCATTATGAAAAAATAATTTATAAGATTTGTTATAAAAATTATTATTGAGATGTCTAATTTGATTAAACGTAAGGTATGTATCACTAAGTCCCATTATGTCAAAATGTAGATTGGTAAAAAAGGATTCTATTTATTTAGTTTAATATCTGAGAAAAAGTTTTTAACATTATGCATGATGATTAAAAAAAATTTGAATTAGAATTAAATGTTGAAATAGAGACGTTTACAGTGACTCATAAAAGTAATGCAACTGCTAAACATAAAACTTTAAATTAATATAACTTTTTATTCATAAATTATATCCAAATAAAATAAATTTTATTGAGTTCTCTGAATCAAAATTCATATAAATTTGTAATTAAAATTCTTATTTAATCATATGATCTGCAGCTAAACCACAATATTACCATTTTAAACGTTGTATTATTTATATGACTTTGAATTAATCTATTTTTAGCTAGATTAAAATCAAAAAAGCAATAAGTTACGTAATATTATATAATTATAAAGAAACAAATCCCCAGCTTTTTTGTTTACTATAAAAAAAAAATTTTTCAATATGCCACAATTATCCTTAGAAAAACAGGTAAGAATTTTTACTCTTCTTGAAGAAGGCTATCAAGCCAATATCATTGCAGTTAAAGAAGGTATCCATAAGTCTACAGTTATAAGAATTCGTCAATGTAAAGAAGAGACAGGTAGTTTTAAAAATAAAAAATCAGATTATTTTTAAGTCATTTCCATTTACACTGAGCATAAAATTCTCTGACTTGTTACTTCTAATAAATATTTTATAGCAGTTGCTATACAAGGTGACCTAAAAAACTATGATAATATCCAAATTTCAGCTGAAACCATATGCAAAACACTTTGAAGAAATGGTCTAGCATTAAGAATTAAAAAAAAAAGAAGCATTACCTTAAAAAAACACACAGTAAACGTCACTTGAATTTTGCAAAAAAATATTGAAATTGGTCTGTAGAGGATTAGAAGAAGGTAATCTGATCTGATGAAAGTAAGTTTATGTTTTTTTGGTTCAGATAGATGCCAGTACTGTTGGAATAAACTAGAGGAACTATTAAAAAATCCTCATATCAAACTAATGGTATAATTTGGTGGAAGTAATATAATAGTTTGGGGATGCTTTTTAACAAAAAGTGTTAGCAACCTTTGTATAGTTAATAACAGCTTAAATGAGGAACTTTATCAGCAAATACTTAAAGAAGATCTTATAGAATCTATTTTAGATTGGATATTAAGTGTTAATAATATAATTTTTCAACATGATAACGATCTCAAACATATGGCAAATCTTACTAAGGACTGGCTTTCTGATAATAAAGTGATTGTACTTGACTGGCCTGCATAATTTCTGAACTTAAATCCTATAGAGCATCTTTAGAACGAAGCTGAATATTGTTTAAAACACCTTTCAGAATGAGCTACAGGAAAGAAAGATCTGTTAGAAAAATTATAAGATGTTTGGTTTGAGATTGAGATCGATGCATATATAAATTTAATCAAGTCTATGCCAAAAAGGATAAATGATGTAATAAAGGCTAAAGGGATATACAAGGTGGTGAACAGATGTAATTTAATAAATAAACGTGTTAGTGCAAAAATTTGTTATAGTTTTCAGTTTAAACCTAACTGGTTAAATATTGATCGCTAAAAGTCACATAAATAATACAACACCAAAAACTTAAAAATCATAGCATAGATTTTTCATGTGATTTAAATCAGAAAAAAAAAACTTTTTAATAAATTTTGATTTGGAGAATATTATAACTTTTTTTTACTTTGATATAATTTATAAATAAAAAGTTACATTAATTTAAAGTTTTGTGTTTAGCGGTTGCATTACTTTTGTGAGCTACTGTATATTATGATTGTTATTATTATTAGAAAATGACAAAGTCATTCCTACTATATTATATGCTTTATTGTTATTAATTATTGAGAATGATTAATCATAGGCAAGGCTTAGTATGATACTAAGAAGATAGATTTAAGTTCAGATCTAAGATTTTTAAGTTCATTTTTGACTAAAGCAATAAAAGGTGTAGCAATTTTATTATTTTGTTAAGTTTCAGTATTGATAGAATTAGTGTTTTTTGCTATATTGAAAGTATTCATAACAGTTAATTAATTAGTCATAATTTTATTCATTAGTATAGGTTTGATTATTTTGTTAACTATTTCTATAGTTAGTTATTTATTATCATTATCAGAAATCTTTGTGAAGAATTTGAGTCTAAAAAGATGATAATTGATATTTCCTTGATTACAATACTATTAGAGAACTTTATTTTTAATGAAAATGATTTTATCAGAAAGAAGTATAAATTTGTTATTAATGTCATCTATTCTTGCTATTAAAGTGTAAATAATATTGACTGTATTAGAAGAAATATTAGAGTTTCTGTTATTATTTCCTTGAAGTATTATTAATTGGTTTAGATTTGATGGCATCAGCATATGAGGAATTATTCTGAAAAGTTGAGTTAAAATAAGGATAAGAAGATCTATACTATTCAGGTTTAAAACGATCATAAAGAGACTTATATGGATTAGTTAGGTCTCTTTTAGAGCATTCTTTGATTTTGTGATCAGGCAATCCACATTTTCTACAATATTTATCTGCAGAATCTATCTAGTATAAAACATTTTCTTTGAATTTATAATATTGAGCAGCTGCAGTATCTAAATCTTCTAATAGTGACAAAATTAACAAATGCATAAGGTCTTAATTGATATTATTGATTTCTCAGAATAAAACACAATTTAGCTTTAATTTAAGTTAAAAAATTATATAAAAAGCGTTAGTCAGTATTTAATGGTAGGTTAGTGAGTTTGAGCTCAAATTGTTATCATAGTGTAGTTTGCATTGGGTTAAAATCAGTAGGCTTTACTTTTAAAGCAAATTCTAAAAAGAAAACAGACTAAGTATTATTATAAAATTGTTTGATAATATCATATTTTCGTAGACAATAAATATAATCTGCTAAAATTCTCTAATAATTAAAGAAAAATAGGTAATTGTTTTATATTTGATAAAAAAGTTTTATACAACTTTAGATTTAAAAAAAAAGAAGGATGTTTAATACTTTGATAATGTAATCTTTCTCTATATCTATTTTTAGTTGTTTAGTATTAAAATCTGCAATCAAGAAGATTAGATTATATTATGTTTCTTGTACTTTTGTAATAGCATATGTTAGATTTACTAAATTATCAAGTAAATAATAAACTTTCTAATTTTGAAAAGGTAGTTTAATTCTTGAAAACTGTTAAAGTATATGAAAAATGCATTAATAAAATTATGTTTTTTAGCGATTGATTTTTCTTTATATCTGTCATATTGTTAGTAGCGTAAAAATAAGTAGATGTAATAATAATATTGAATTGTTAATTATTTACATTCTTATTACTAGAGATAGAAGTTTCAGTTTCGTTTATTTTATCTGATCAAGTTTGTTTATTTTTGCCTTTAGAGATAGAAAAATAATTTATTGATTTTAATTCATTAGTATTATTTATTTATTTTGCATTATCAATGGAGCAATTGACCAATCATAATAAAGTCACGTGAATAACACAATATAACAATTTCTTAATTTAGAATTCTGAAAATATTGAGAATTCTACAAATTCTAAAAATACGGAGATCTATGTAATTCTAAAGATCTTCTAAATACTGATAATAATCCTAATTTTATGAATTAAATGAAGTCTAAGAATATTTGGTGTTATACTTATTTTTAATATTCTAAATTTTATTATTATTTTTATTATATTTTATATTTTTATTATTTTACGTATTTTTATTATTCTCAATATATCTATTTTATTTATATTTTATTTTATTAAATTAGTTAGTTTATAGCATAGTAATTAGTTAGCTATGACAAAAGAAATTTTGTATAAATAGATAAACTTTTTGCTTATGTTATAAATTAACTCTCTTGCGAATATGAATTTCAATATTAATAAAGAAATCATTCAAAACTTATATCTTTCTGCCTCTTCATGTCTTCATATAGTCTGATATGATCTTTATACATTATTTGTAATTGAGTTCATCATCTGAATTCTTTAATTAAATTCTTTGTACTCTCATCTTTTAAGTTTTCATACTTGATAGATTGTTTAAGTCTAACATATAAATTTGGTAAAATTAAAAGTTAGACAGATCCTAATGTTTTAACTGCAGTAAGCTGCAGTTAAAAATTTTGAGTAAAGACTTGATAACGTGACTAACCTGAGTTGAAGAATTTCACGATAACAAAAGTAGTGATTCCTATTAGGATTTAAACATAAGAAAGTATATTAGTTTTGCAGATAAAAATCAAGCATACGATAGTTTACATTATTTAATTGCTATTAGAGAACCCTTAAACTTAACACTTGTACCTAATATATCTTGTTTAATTTGTTATTTTATTGAAGAAGAATTTGAATATCTAGAGAACTTTGATGATTTTTGTTTTGATATTGTCTACAATTTAAAGCAACATAATATTCTAAAGAAACAACTGATCTATTTACCGAACTTAAAACCTCTATTCTTAAATTTGTTAAACAATCTGATAATTGAAAAATCTCTATATTTATTATTACTCAAACCTCTACTTTAATTAAATCTTGTCAATATTAACCTTCTGCTGACCTCTCAAAAGATAATATCTACCAAATTGTCCTTGATTTAATTCTTGTATTAACTTGAATAAATTACATTAAAACTGGAAGTTCATTATTCTTAGAGTAGACGAAGAGCTTTATCAAACAATAAGATATTTTTAAAAAATCACCTTCATTCAATCAATGTGAAGTCTAATACCTCTAAAAATCAATCTAGTTGTACCCTTCATTCTAAAAGAACATACAACCCCAACTACTCAATATCAATCTTGAAGAAAAACCTTTAGATCTCATTTTACTGATATTAGTTATTGCTTTCAATCTGTTTGAACAATTAAGTAATACCTTAGTATTAGAACATCATAATAGCTGATTAACTAAGATAATTTATCAATTGCTTTCTAGTCTCTGATATAGGACTATACTTTTTTTACTAGACGTAATATATTTGTATGTTTAAGGTATTCCATTCGAAACAAATTGCTTTCAACATCCTGTTGATCAATCTATTTCATTAAAAGTATATATAGAAATTCTTGACTAAGATTTAATAAAGACTGACAATTACTTCGACAATTAATTGCCTCTCTAGTATTCTTTGCAATTAGCTTATCAACAACTCCAGTTACTACCCTACTACCAGAAATAATGATAACAGCAGCTACAGGTGAACAAATAAGATAAGCTCTTAAGGGAATCTTTGGAATAGATGGAGCGCGATTAAATACGTTAGGACAAACAGAATAAATTACAGCAAAGGATGATTACTTTTATAGTACTGAAGCTAAAGATCCTGTAGAATGGCTAGCCACTTTTGAAAAAGCTGCTACTATTAACTGATGGATTGATGCTGCAAGGAAGAAAGTCATAGCTGGAGGATACTTAAAAGGAGCTGCAGCTGACTGATTTAAAGAAAATATAGTGACTATGGGAGATAATTGGGCCACAACCTCTAATAGTGAAAATAATTTTGTGAATATGTTCAACTCCCAGTTTATCAACGAAACCTGAAAGAATCAATGGTACCCAGAATTAACTTCTCTACAACAACATTCAGATGAATCAGTGGTTTCTTACGCTAATAAATTCTGAAAGTTAGTAAAAAGAGTAGGCTTGATCAACAATACCTAACAAAAACGAATGTTCCTTATGGGATTAAACCCAACATATACCCAATGGTGTATGCACAAAACCTAAAAGATTTGGCTGTCATAGTAAATGCTGCTAGAAACATCGAAATTAGTATTAATTTTGCTACTGGAAAAACTCTAGGAGACGCAAGCGTAACCCCCTTTACATCTGCTCTTGCTTCACCAAAACCTGTTCCAGTTTTTAATACTGAAATAGATGAACTAACAAAGAAATTGGAACAACTTACCATAAACTATGCCAATTTATCTTCCGTAATGTTAGCTCAGCCACAGGCCTTGAGAAGAAGAAACAGACCTAACGAGACTACTTACAGACCCCAGAACATCAGAACTAATACGAACACTTACCGATCTCAGAATACTGGACCCAATGATTTTACCTGCTACAATTGCAATGCTTCAGGACACATTGTGAGAAATTGCATCCAGCCACGATGATATCATCATGATAACCATAGAACCTGTTTTAGCGAAACTAGAGAAATGCATCTGGTGGATTAATATACTAATGAAGAATATGATAACTACGATTATGAAATAGACAAAATTGAGGAGTACAAAGTTTACCTGAATACCCGATCGAGACTGTATCCTGATAATCTAACGTCGAAAAATCAAAGAATCAAACGTGTAGAATCTCGAAGGGAAGAAAACCTTAAAAGGTTTTCCAAATCAACCGTTATGCTGAATCTTGCAGAAGAATTCGTGCAAACATATCTGGCTCTAATGCAACTCGAAGTTCCAAATATCCTAAGAATGTAAAAAGAAGATTAATGATTCTCTGATTGAACAACTAACAGAGTTCAATATCGCTACTTACCTCTAGAATCTTCTATGCGGACTATCAGTTGGACAAGCCACTCATGCCATTTCAAATTATTGTTCCAGTTTGGCTAGAGCTGTAAGGAGATCTAGAGAAAAAGCTCCTGAAAAATCCTAAGAAGCTAATTTAACCGAAAGCGATGACGAGCCCACTTCTGCTGCTAAATGTACTCTACAAATCAGAAGAAAAGCCCAAACCGCTATAATCGATAGTGGCGCAGCCACGAGCATTATTACGAAAGTCTTGCTAGATAGGTTAAGATATGAAATCGATCGAGACTCAAAAATGATCGTAGTTACAGTCAATGGATCTAGAACTCGCTCCCTAGAAATTGTAGATGACGTCCCAGTAGTAATAGGAAGGATCGAAATTCCAACTTCCTTTCAAGTTTTGGAATCTAGAGACGAAATCCTAATTCTAGATAATGATTGGCTCCGAAATTCGAATGCCAACATGGATTGGGAAAAATCCACCTTAACTATTAGAAAAAGCCAAACTACTATTCAAATTCCGATTACCTTCACGAAAACCTCGAAAGTAATAATTCACGATGCACCGGAGGAAGTTTTGGAAGAAGAATACGAAGAGGAATCTCTAGAAGAAATGCCAATTTATTTCTCCGATTCCTCTGAAGAAGATTCGACCGACCAAGGTGAGCTAGAATTTAACCCATGGATAAATTACTACTCCCCAGAAAGTTCCGAAGTCGAAACGGACGATGACGATGAAGTCAACTCTATAAATGCCAACAAAAATCCAGCAGTGTTTTTAGCTGAAACTGTCTAAGGCGAGCCTGCACCTATAAATTAAACCAGACCTCTCGATTATCATCAACAGGGACTTTTTCAATCTCTTTTAAACGACCATTCTGACATCTGTGCTAAGAGTCAGACTAGGATCAGAAGGACGAATTTAATAAAACATCAGATTTTAACCGGCGATGCTGCGCCTATCGCACAAACTCCATATCGAACTAATCCAAAGGATCGAGAATTTCTTAAGAATGAAATAGTTAAAATGGAAGAACAAGGGATAGTCCGAAAGTCCTCAAGCCCTTGGGCTTCGCCCGTAGTAATTGTAGATAAGAAAGGTGGTGACAAGAAAATTTGCATCGACTATCGCAAATTAAACGCTATCACCAAAGCCGATGCTTATCCTTTACCACGAATTGATGACCTATTAGAAAGTTTTGGAGCCGCCCAATGGTTTACTACATTGGATCTAGCAAGTGGATACTGGCAAGTAGCTATGGATGAAGCGGATATAGAGAAAACGGCATTTATAACACCTTTCGGGCTATACGAATTCTTAGTAATGCCTTTCGGACTAAGTTATGCACTGGGAACTTTTCAAAGATTAATGAATAAAGTCCTGCAAGACTTTCTTGGAGATTTCGTTGCTGTATATTTAGACGATGTAATAATCTATTCAAAAGGAAGCTTCGAAATGCATATGGACCATATATGCCAAGTATTCAAAGCCATTCGGAAGGCAAACTTGAAAATTAAGTTAAAGAAGTGCTATTTTTGCCTACCGAATATCCATTTCTTAGGACATGTAGTAGGACGAAACGGAATTCGCCCAGACCCCGAAAAGATAATTAAAGTCAAGAACTTTCCAAGACCAACGAACCTTACACAACTCTGTGCTGCTCTTGGATTATTTTCATACTATCGGAAGTTTATAAAGGATTTTTCAAGGATTGCTCGACCCATGCTTACTTTATTGAAGAAAGATGAACCCTTACTTTGGGGAGACAAACAACAAATAGCATTCGATAGACTAAAAGAGATGTTAATCAAAGCTCCGATCTTAAGTTACCACGATTTTAATAAACCCTTCCTGTCTGATTGTGCTCAAAAATTTTCCTATGTTTTCTAAAGAAAATTTACCAACAATGAATTATCTTTTGGTTGAGAAGAGCAGTTGCCTGCATGAAAGTCAAAGGAACAATCTTAGTAAAATGAAAAAAAAAATTCTTGATTTATAAGTCCTCCGAGACTTAAATGGATTTAACTTGTTATGCGGAGACTTTTCGTAAGACTATTAATCGTGCCATACCTTATTATTGATTATATAGATTTCTTTAAGATAGGTTCTTTTTGCTAATACACGTTGTAAATTAAATTTTTTCTTTTATCAATACCCTCATCCCTCTTAGTGATTTGAATCGATTCTAATAAATCGAATCAAAATCGATTTAAATCGAATCTATTTTGGACATATCATTAATTTATGGAATGTAAATTGAATTTGATGTTTATTTAAATATTGGACATTCTTTATTATATTTTGTAACTAAACAAATTATTATAAATATTAAACCACTAGGTAATGGTTTCGGAAACCATTGTTAACGTTAAGTCCGGAGCACAAGTGTAACGAAAGGGACCAACCACGTATCGACTCATAATTTGAGCGGGCGGACATCGGGACATCAAAGCGCATAAAACATATATAGTCCTTCGCTAACGCTCCGGACTTATAAAATTATAAATTGTATAGTATAGTATTTTTATAAAATTGATTTTCGCGATAATTATTATAAATAGCAACCTAATCTGTATACTAAAACTAAACTAAACGATAATAAGTTTATATATATCATATGACCCGTGTTCATACGCCCGTGCTTACTAAGAAATTTTCTTTAAAATAAATAATAAAAACTTTTCGGTGTTGAGCTGATATCAATTGTATCAATTATAGGTAGTTATCCTCAACAACTTTCCAGCAAATTCTCATTCTTAGAATCGACAATTTCAATGATAACAAACATTTTACATAATTTAATTCATAAGCCCTGATTTCTCTTTATTTTCAAGAATGATGTCATAATTTTCATCGTTTAGAATTAACACTTCCATTTTCCGTCATGGGTGATTTTTGTTCCATATCATGGTACATAGTCAATTCATCCAGAATCAACGCAAATATATTGCTTTTACTTTTTTTCTCTTTCTTGTTCGATCTCTTCTGGTTATTTTTAAAATATATTCTCTCCATCGCGTATAATAAAGATAATCTCAAAATTCTTAAATGAGATACAAGATATTAAGAACGAATTTCTATAAATTCTTTGATTTCGAATGCCATATAAGTAATATGTTTACAATAAATTATAATGAATGAAAATTAATGAAATTTGTAAGATTCATCAAAATTCAGAAATAAGTAAATTGCTTAAATAACAACTAACTATATTATCAGTTAATTTTTGTAATTTTTCTTACTATTATTTATTTTAAACGAAAATTGATTTATCCAAATATGTATTTGATTTGTTTATACATTTCTTTTCGACTTCCATGTTATTCTTATCGGGCATTAAATTATTGTTAGAAAATTGTAATCGGTTATTCAGGTTCAGTTAGTGCAATTGATATAATATCGTAAATTAATTACGATAAAGAATAAATGTTTATTTTTCCTTTATTTCCTAAATTTCGTTCTTTGTTTAATTATCGTCCAATTCAAATGAACGCTGCATCAAAACGGTTCGTTAGGATTGAGTTTAATAAATTACAGGAGCGATAATTTCCATTTATTTTTTAAAAGCAAAAATAGTATGTAGTTTAATATTTTCTTTTTAAATAAATCAATGACCTGTATTGATGAAATTGAGAAAGCAATGTTTATGCAGTCGTACTTTATTAATTAATAAATTGAATATAAATTATTTTGATTCTCATTATGAAGATATTCATCTGAAAATTTTATGTATAAAATTTTAGTTACAGTAATTTATAGAATATTTCAAACTATTTAATATCTAGTTATGAGAAAAAATAAATAGAAAAACATCATTTATTCGATCGATGTCATGTTCGCAAAAATAATCCGGAAAAAATTATAATGATCACTTCGGCCCGAGCGATCGAACTCCAAATAAATAAATAAATAAAATTAAATAATAAAAATAAGAAAAAAAAAAGTTCAAAACCATTAATGATAAACGCCTAACTCGAATCACTTAACTAGAAAAATTCCGTATTTGTCATTCTTTTTATAACATAATTATTGAGTATTTTGAATTAAGCAAATTGAGCTGGTCAATTAGACTTAATTTTTAAATTCCCGCAGTTGATCGATCAAAATTTACACGTGGTTGATCAAAACAAATCAGCGGGAATTGATTTTCATGGAAGCAAGATAGGTCATATTTTTTAAACTATTATATTGTATTTATATATACATGAATTTTATATTTAAAATTTTAAGGTCATTAATGAAAAGAAGTATTTACATGTGTCTCGCTTGTCTTTAGTAGTCTAAACTTCATTTTGCGTTTCTTATAGTTTTCAGTGTTATTATTTAAAAAAAGTAAAAAAAAGGACGTGCATTATAAAAGTCAATTTATTTTCGACGACAAAGTTTAGGTTACTTTGATTAAACGATATCAACAGATTTTCCTTTTTCGTAACATTTATTACATGTACAGTACATCAAAGTATATTAAAGTTTATTTTAAGATATCAATATGACAGAAAAATCTATAAAACGGTCGTCATTTATTCATCTCAACCCTTTCAGAATTTTATCTGGTATAAAATCAAGGTCTTCATGCAAATAAATTTATTGAGATTTCTGACGATGCTTGATACTCTCAAAAAAGGAAACTGATATATATACCTTAAATGAATTAGAAAATGATTGTCAAAATGACTTCAAAAATTATTCGAGACCATAATTAAATTGAAGTGATATTCCAAAGTACGTAACTTGTGATTATTGTTATACCGTTTGTGATATTATATAACATGTGCTAATTTAACATCTGCCTGTAAAGTTGGAACCGGCATAAAAATCTTAAACCGGTTAATAACCGGTTAAAATTAACTTAGGACTGTATTATAATTTGTTAGCAATAAGTATATGTTGAGATTTTTTTCAATCCTCTCTCTGAAAATTTCATTTTTTTTGATGTTTAGAAATGAATTTTATTTATATAGGGTTAAATATAAGAAACTTTCGAATTTTTAGTCAAATATTCAACTATTAGAGAGACAATGCAAAATTAATTTGCAGTGATTATTGGGAATTGATATTATAAACTTGTTGAATTTTAATTATGGTCGGATCTTAATTTATTCTCATTGTAAAAGATAATTATTTTAATGAAGTGTTTGACCTTAAATAATTTAATGAATAAATGCTCAAATTATCTTATAAAAACAATTACCCTTTTATATGAAAATGATACTTGTGTTTTTTATAAATAAGTTTATCAAGTGACATATAATCGATAACCTGAATATCAGCGTGTTTGTTTTGATAAAATTTTTATTGATCAAGTTATTCTATACATTTTATATTTGAATGTATTTAAATGATATATTAAATTGTAAAGCTAAGAGTTTGATAAATTGGCGCATAAAGATTCAATATATGATTTAAAATGCAATGAGGGATTCAATTAAATCATTAAGCACATTGCCGAAAATAATTTATAAGATAAAAGAAGATTTATAAAAATAAATCCTTTAATTTGAATGAAAACAGTAATCCTTAAATTAAAATAACATCGAACTTATATATATTAAGAAAGCTTAATTTTACTTACTTGAACATTATAAACGGAAGTCAGGTAGATTTTATAGAAAATTTATTAGAGTATTGAGTTTTTAAAGATTCAGGCTTGATTGACGCTAAGGAATTAGGTAAATTTGGTAAGCTATTTATTTGTGTATTAGAACACCAAAGGATTATTAAGGAGTTTGGTAAGGTTGGTAAGCAAGTTATTTTGGTACCATTACAATCAAGTAATGTTAAGGAGTTTGGTAAGGTTGGTAAGCTAGCTATTTGGGTATTTCCGCAATAGAGTTGAGTTAAGGAGTTTGGTAAGGTTGGTAAGCTAGTTATTTGAGTTTCATGGCAATAGAGTTCTGTTAAGGAGTTTGGTAAGATTGGTAAACTAGTTATTTGAGTTTCATGGCAATAAAGTTTTGTTAATTTTCGAAATCTTTGCAATCCTCCTAAGGTGTTTAATATATCATCCTTATTAAGTTCCGTAATCGTTAAACTATGGGTCTTATCATCGTAACTAATGGCGAATGTTTCATTATTCGGTTCTAATTCTTCTGCACTCATCTGATTAAAATTTTGAATCATCTGAGATAAGTCTTCATGTAATGAATTATTCATACTTGAATAAGGTTGTTGTTCAGAAAATTGAAGGTTTGATTCTTCTTTATTAATTTGATCAGGTTTTATTATATTTTTTGTTTGTAATAATTGCGTTTAATTCATTTACTACCTTATTCATAACTGGACGATTATCCGGCTCATTGTCCCAGCACTCTACAAATCATATAAATAATTTAGTGATCGAAAATCATTATATTTGAATTTAAATTTAGTAAAAATATTTACCAATATAAATGTTTACATAATCTTCAGGCGTACCAGGAATGACACTTTCTCTGAGTCCTTGTAAAATTTCTATAGCTAAATCAATGTCGTATGGCTCGCCTTCAACATAAAAAGGAGGACGACCACTCGATATCTCCCATAATAGAACGCCAACACTGTAAACGTCATTTTTTTCATTTAACGTATATTTTTGTGATGTATTTTCATTTTTTCTCCGTCCACCAAATCTTTTAGGATCAATATAAGGAATAATACCAAAAACTTTTGACTGATTAGTCGCTTCGTCGATTCTTTTCGATAGACCAAAGTCTGCTAGTTTAATTGCACCTTGATGAATAAATATATTGCCGGAATGCTATTACATGTAAATATAAAATCAAATATTAAATGTTTTTACGGTAATATTATAACAAAATAAGGTATAAATTTTGTAAGGTACCAGATCACGATGTACAATTCCTTCGTCATGTAAACACGATACAGCACTAGCTAACTGGAATGCCAAGTTGTATTTGTCTCCCCAAGAAAGTTTATCAAAGTTGTCCTTCAAATATTTTTTAAGTGCACCGTCATCTGCATATTCCATTACTAACCAATATTTTTTCAATTGGTTTTCTAATTTTTTTTTTTAGTTTTTAAAAGTATATAAATGAGATAAAAATTTCAAATGTAAAAGGAAATACGTATTCTTTTATTATTATATTTAAGATTTAAGATGTTATACCTTGGTTTGATGCTGTAATCCCCAAAAAGCGAATGATATTACAATGAAAATCAACTTCCCGTTGAAATTCAAGCTAAATTATAAATTTTATTTTGATAAATAAAGATTTTATAAATAGAATGAAGTGAAATACAATACGTATTGCATTTGTAATCACCTCACGAACAAGTTCTTTAACAGTGGCATTGTTAAAGTAATGTAATAATTTTAATGCAAGGTATTTCTTTGAACTTTTCCAATTTGCACGGTAAACTTGTCCAAAGCTTGCCTTCACCAATCTCTTCAAAATTGCTAAAATGTCTGTGTTCGTAGTATTTGATATCATTTCTTGAAATATACCACTCATTTGAATTATTGGAAGTTTGCATTTTATTTTTTTAATTGGATAGTTATCAAGCGAAATTATGAAAAAAAAAATGCACTTGGTAAATCATGCAACATTTATAAAATTTCTAAGGCATGAACGGGTAAAATTTATATTATTTTTGACGATCATTTAATTTCCTCTGGCATTAATTTCTACCGGAAACGTTTTTATCATTAAGATTGACTTTAATTAAAAGATACATTTGATAAATACTTAAAACTCGTTTTATAACAGCTAAGTAACGGGTTAAACATTTCAATTCCTTTGTTGACATAACGTTTTCGTGGTCTAGATAAACCTATACATTTGTAAATTTAAAAATTGCATCATTTTCTTTTAAATTAAATTCATGTGATGAAACGAATTCCACATTGCAACAATATTCTACAAAATTTTTCATGAGCCCTATGAACAAAAAATCATTGAGACAATTTCCTTTAAATGATTAACGCCTTATAACTATTTAGAAGTGTATCGTTCGATATTTGAAGTAACACATTTTTTCTCTTGTTTTGTGGTTACGGGTTCTTATTTGAATGATAGGTCGCCGAAGGCCACATGATAAGTATAAGTGTAAACAATTATCATGACCGATCTATTGCTATAGTTGCCTGGCAAAACTCATTTTAGCAAAAGGCAAAGCCGAAACCCTATATTTCGACGAATTTGTTAATAAGTATATAATATAGTTTTGACTTTTGACAGGATTTTATTATGGTTTCGAGTTTCAACAGTTTGCCAATAAGATTTTATTACAGTTTTGCCAATGAATCCGTCGAAACCCGAGAGTTTTGCCAGGCAACTATATATATTGCACATTAATATAATAAGCTCATTATCTGTTCGTCGGCAAAACAACTCATATTGTTTGGAGAAGTTTATTTATTAAGATTTTGGTAGCATCTCAGAGTGAGTAAAAACTAGCGAGCTCTGTTTATCTGAACTGAAATATAAAACTAGGAATGTTAAGCGGTCCTTAACCGGTCCTTACAATTTAAGAGATTACTAACTCTAGAGAAGTCTAATCACTTATCTATAATGTAACCCTCATCAAAAAATTGGCATAAAATTTTTATAATTAATTTGTAAAAAGCGAAAATGATATTCAAAATTGGCAATTTTGATGGGGCCGCCAAGTATAAGACCGTTCCTTGGGACCCGGTCCTAAGTCCTTAAATTTTAAATTTTAAGATATTCTGGGATTCCAAGAGGGTTTATTATATATTTTTCATTTAGTAGCTCATTAAAACATTATAATAGACATGTAAATATAATTTTTTGTAATTTTATTGGGACTTTACCGCTTAGGACCGCTTAACATTCCTATATAAAACAATATCTTCGAACTGCCATTAACATTATTAATACATCTTAAGTACTCTTTACTAGCTTGAATCATCGCTAGTATTCTGACTGCTTTCAGACAATTTAGCAACTATCAAATCTCTCAAAGAATTAAGTAACGAACAAAGCTCTGACAAGTTATTTTCAATCAGTTTAGAACAGAAGATTTCTTTATCTTTTATTTTAAAAAAAATATTATATGATGTATGGTGGAAGTTTAATAAGAGAACTTCTGTATGGTATGGTTCATATTTGCACAAAGAAAAGTCTATCATGAAATTGTCACACGTCAATAGTATCCTGACAACTCGCGAGATATTTTATGGAAATCCAATTATAATAGAATTAATATCTCCTACTCGTGGTCTAATAGAATGTCTAAACTGACGAATAGAAGTGGAGTAGGAATACGGACCGATATAATGTTTATATTAAAATATGTTTGGGTATATTTATTGAGCTTATGTATACCGCTTGATATACAAGAAAAGATGAATGATGGTATGGAAAGAATTAAATTATTAGGCTCAAGTTTAGAATTGAAATTCAAGTTGTTGGTATTTATTTCACTTTCATATTGTTCCTATTAAAATAAAATCAAGTTACCGATCATATGATTTATTGTCTTGTGACTCGATTTTAATAGTTGATTGGTTTTATCGACATTTTATATTGAAATAAAATAAAGGATTAATATTTAAACAAAAAAATCAGATGTATATAGTATTGGAGTTTTGATTTCGCAAATTTAAGTGGATGCCAACCGTTTAAAGATGTTATTTATGATGAATGCTTAACTATGGCAAAAGAGGAACAATTTTGATGAAACTTCACTGATCTATAATATAATAATAATAATTTTATTTTTCAAACGAATTCTAATTTATTCAATTAGAATTACTTTCATTAATATATTATAAAAACTTAATATCTCCAGGTAATTCTAATTCCTCATCTTTTTCTCGGTAAATCATTTTCTTCTTTTACGAGTTGAAACCTTGCGTATATTTGGACGCTCATCAGTTTCAAATTTTCAACGTTCAAGTTTTAGTAAAAATCTTTTCAATCAAATTTATCAAATATGACGGATTTTAAAATAAATCTAGTCTAAAAGAGAGCAAATTTGGAATTAATCGAGGATATTTATTTTTATAATAATGCTAACGTAAGCAAAGTAAATAATCGATTATTAAATTTTTTGTACTACTAATTATATCATTTTTATAATCTTAATACTTTTTTTTGCTTTTTTATCTATTTTAACTCGATTATATAGATGTCTTAATTCGTGTTCCTCAGCAGTGTTCCATCCAATTTATAATTAGCTATGTGAAAACAAGAATAAAATGTTACATAAATTACAAAGATATCTTTAAACACACTCAACTCCTACCTGCAGAAAATTCAGCACGACTGAAGAAATCCTTGAATTTCTCACTATATACTGCAAGACAGTTTTCTGTTAATTTATCTAAAGCATTTTCCGTCTTATCTCCATTTATACATATGAGAAGAATCCAAGTCTTAATACCAGGAAATTTTTTCTTTTAATGTTTTAAATGCTGCTTCAGTTTAGTGCAATCTTTATTTATCATATCCTTGTTTAATTTTGAGGTTGTTAAGACATGTGAATTGCAAAAAGACAATTATTCAGAAAAAAGAAAACATCCCAAGGAGCACCTGACAAGTTCTTAAACACAGTGACAGGTGGCAATGTTCTTGTTGAGTTGTAAAAGGTTATTGGTCTTTAAGTTCATTTCATGATATTTTATAGAATATGCATCAGGAAGCTGAAATCTGTGGAGGATGGAACCAGCCAAAAATTCTTTAATAGCCGGTTAAAATATTCGTTAACCGGTTATTTAACCGGTTAAATATTAACCAATCCCCAACCTCTAATCTTTTGATTTTCTTTATCTAAAAAATGAAAAGCTTTCAAGATCATATGCATCACGGAAGAGATCTTGTATTAATACATTTTTATCCATTACTTTCCAAGATTCAAATGAATTGAAGTTAATAACACCCATATATATGGCATGCGAACATAAAAAAGGTCATCTGATGTCGATTCCAAGTTTAGAATGCTCTTTGATGAAAGATCGACATAAGTTAAATTTCCACCTCCATCATCCTTTTTTCCACAGGAATGTTAATGATAGCACGCGCAATTGTTTGTGTTATGGTAGTAGCAAATTCCTTAAACGGATATAGATATTTAAATTCACTCCTGACATATGAATTTATTTTTTTTAATCCACCTAACCCTGCTATTTATTTGCTTTGATAATGCTTAGAATAATTCCAGAGACTGAACTTGCCCTGATACAGAGATGAAAAGTACCGTTTTTGCTGTCTCCCGTTTATTTATTTCGCCAGATGATATTCAGAAGAAGCAACAAATTCGCTAACCTTCCACGCCTTCTCATCTCGAAGAAGGCGAAGTGGTAGCGGTTGAAATCGATACGTCAAAAATTTAAACATTTCTTCTAGAGGACCTTGAATTGTTTCAGCCAAGATCGGTATATAAAATATATTTCCAATCGAGCAATTAGTCGTCCTATACAGCACGTGCAATCGATTGTATTTATTTTAGGATCTAAATTCTTAATAAAATCGTACAAAACATTTATTCGTCAACACCAAGGACGAAAAATTTTATAAAACTTCCTACATCCTATCGCTGTTAACATATTTGATAACAATATTAAGTGCATCTGTAATTTTGAGCGCTTTTTTCTCTAAAAATGCTCATAAAATCTTCATATTCTAAGTTCCAGAAATAAAGTATTCGAAGTGTAATTGATGTTTGACCAATGGATACACCAGAGCCATTGCCAAAGGTAACAGTGATGACAAACATATGATCTTTTATTATATTTAGAAGTTCATCATCGTCCAAATATTTATGAGCTTGATTGCGTAGTAAAGTTGGTAATTCTTGGAGGAATCGGCTCTTGCTCTGTTCGTGGTCCATTAGATAAGATGATTGTTTCGGTCCTTTCCACTGCGTTCCTTAAATTTTGATAAATTCCATTCTTCACTTCATTTCCTGTCAATAATATTTTTATTGCCTCATCACAACCTTGGAAAGGAAAGTTAGTACCTGTTGTACTCACTAACTGATCAAAAAAGAAAACAGGACAAGAGTTTTGATATAAAAAATACCTTGGGTATCTTAATGTCATCAGGACGCTTCAAAGATTTTATCCAGTTATAAATTGAATTAACATCATTTCAATCAACCACTTCTATTTATATATCAATAGCAGTAAGTTAGGATAGGATATAGAACTAAAGCCAATGCTCAAACTATTTATTTAACTGCAGATATATACGTTGTGTAATGCCTTGAAAGACGCGACATAAAAATATGAGATCAGTATATTTTACTTAAAATTTCCAGTTTAGAAGGTAAAATTTGGAGTAACATCGGGTGGTGTTTTAATAATGATTCGGATATGTCTATCGAGAGCAGGATCAGGAAAGTAATCTTTAAGTTTATTAGTATTAATTAGCCTATTACCCCGAGTTGATTTATAATGTTAATTTCGCGAAGCGGCGTGTCGAGGAGTACTTTCAGTTTTTCATTTTTTCATAAGCTTCGACAAAGATATCAACTTGCCACAACTTCAGTTTCTTGCAGGCGCGATTTCTGGAATATTTTCCCAGATAAACATCCTCAAGTTTCATTTATTATCCTCAACTTCGAACGCTTCTTCAGGATGTTCACCTAGAACTAGACAATATAACATGATGGTGCGATAACTTTAAATAAAAATTAAAAAAAACCTTAGAGAGAAAGAGAGAAAGAGGTAAGAAAACTTTTTAAAATGCAGCGTTATATATATAATGATGACGGTACAATGACATGTCATATGTAATTACATCAATCTAGTACCTTTTATTATACATTTTCTTATGTATTGGTAATTAGTTATCACGAATAAATCTACAATTATATACTTCAAACTCTGACACAGAAAATTAATAGCTATTGCGTTCTGAATATATTAAAAAAAAAAGGTTTAAAAAATATATAACTGAAACATCTCGGTCAGCAGGTGCAAAAAAAAAATCTTTGATGTAAGAAACTATTAAGAAAATGAATCTACCAAATGTGAAAATCTGCCAAAGAATTCTAATAATCAAACATTTGTTTAATTTTCCAGATTAACTAAAAGTCAGTCAAAATTCGAACACGTTAAAGTTAAAGAATTACGGAGACAAATTGATCTATTTCAGTCCCTACTTGCTCGTAAACATGACATGATTTTTCTAATCTTTTTACATTTTAATGAATAGATTATTAAATTTTGGCTGTTTTAGAGACTACGCTTCCTCTCTTCTTTTATTTTAATAATCCAATATATTGTTTGAACTCGTCATTGAGTAATAATTTTGGTTGCAATTTCGTTGCAAGTAAAATTTCCATATGGGCAATTTTTCTATAAAAAAAAAAAAAATTAGTGCATAAAAATTGATTTTTGCATTTATTTTCAATGCAATAAAAAATGAAAAATGATCCCACCAAAATGAAGCATATCTATGATTAATGATAATATCAAAAAAGCACGTTAAATGCGGCATATGGTCTAATTAATTTACATAAAAATCCACAAAGACTTCCTATGACTAATTGGAAGCTGTTAACTTTCCTTTATAAAATTATTCGATGATCAGTATAATCAGTATAATCGGAAATATCCAAGATTCCAATATTTCGTTCATTTGATGTTACAGATTTGTATGATTCTATAAATAATTGGTATTAATTTATTGGCAAAGGTAGACGAATAATGATTAATAATAACCTTCAAATAGTAGATGGTGTAACCTCCTAGGAAGCTTTGACGTGTACTTTTTTATTCAAAACGTGGCTGACCTATATGCTCTATTTACAGTCTATCTCATTTTTTCGGATTTTTTTGAGTGTTTTTCTTCTCATAAATAATTGATTATTTTTTACCTTTGATTAATCCAGAACATCTTAAAAGTTCTTGTTTAAGTATATGTTTGCATTCGCATAAGTTTACGGTTATTTCAACCATAGTCTACACATTAAAAATGTATAATAAAGTTCAGAAGTTGTAGTAGAAAGTAGATGTGCATTATTTTCAGTGAATTTTAACGTTTTAACAATCCTTAGGAATAAAGTTCTCGGGTGTGGAGAACCACTTCTTTATTTATAATCCGTTTAGGAAAATGATTAAAATTGGTCACATGTCATCGATTTATTTATTTTAAATCATTCGCGCTGCCCACGTGAATAAAATTCCTTCTGGATAAAAATATTAAATACCAAGGTTCTATTTTAAACGTTATATTGGGTTCCAATTTTATCCATAAATCAGACATTGCAATTTTATTATTATACGAAATTTATTGATTTTTAAAGTTAATGCTTTTACCTTAAATGAATAATCATTCGAATATTACGTGAATATACATATTTTATAAGGACATAATGGATACTCAAAATGATTCATGTCCAATATTAGATTAGCTATTTTTATTTCTTTCCAAATTGATAAAGCAATAATAATTGGGAGGTTTGCTATTAAAATCAAGTTACAGATCATATTATTTACTATGTTCATGAATCGATAACCTCCCAATTCTTTAGTTAATCTATATAATTTCTTATGGAGTTAATCATTAAACCTTATCATGCGCAAGAATATTGTTTCTTCTCTTGGTGATGATTCATAAGTATTTAAGTAATAATTTAAATGACAGACGAAATTGTATAATAATAATTTAGTTAAACATGGAAATGGTGTATAAATTATTCCCAATGTAATTAATGTACAAGAATAATGTTGTGATATTATACAATTACGTCCTTGAAATTCTGATATGCAAAGAAAATATTTACTACTTTATTAAGTTTGCATTATACAATAAAATTCTGCTGTTGTTAATAAGGTTATTATTTGGTTAAAGAGAAAATGCAGGGTCAAATAAATTCTTATATGATGCTTCAACCTTTATTTAAATGCGAAAAATAAATAGTAACTCAATGTATTTCAAAGAAAACAAATATAAATATTTAGCAAGATTATGGTTCTTTTTAAGCACATCGAATTATTGTACATTTATGATAGGCTAATGGTTTTTTTCTTTGAATAAATCCATATGTTTCCCAAAGTGGCAAATATACTCATTTCCGTTGATTTAGTTTTCTTATCTCATTACTTTATTTTTAGAACAAAAAACTTTATATTTAACTCCCTTCTCCTAGAGATTTCAGTTCCTTCCAATCTTCAATTTTGACTACAGCCGAATCCTCTGTTTTGTTTTACTCCCTCTATTTGTTTCAATTTCACCTTTCACTATACTTATGGCTGGAATTTCTTCAAGCAATACATCTCGATCTTTTGGCAAATCGTCGAACTTCACAACATTGAAAGAGTATATTATATAACGCTTGGAGGATTCCGCTGCTTTATTCATAATCAATTTAAGTATAAATTTATCTTTATGATTATCATCAGTATTCATGAACTCAACTGTAAAATCACTACCGATAAATGAACTAAGAGCGATGATGCTTGGGATAAAAAATACGTTAAAGAACATATGAACCATCAACTTGCGTTATATATGATTGGCTCAGAATTCATCTCAGGTACAACACCAAAGTTGATATTGCAAAAAAAAAGAACTTCAAGCTTCTATTAATCGGGGTATGGATGATTTTTGTAACGAAATTTAATGCAATAACTTTCTTAACATCTTTCAATTTCTAACCTAACCTAAAACCTTTCCATGAATTGCATTCTTTTAGAAAGTCGACAATACCCCAATTATGATAGTTTAACTTAAATTTATTATTTATATATTTATAATATTAATTTACCTCTCGATAGTATAAGGTAAGCGTATATAAGATTATAGATGAAATACGAATATAGAGTTTAGACGAACCTCAGGAGCGATTAGACAATCTTGATAAATAATAAAAAATAAAAATATGTAATAATCTTTAAATTTTTCGAAATAAGGCTTCTTATACAAGGAGGACTCGTATCGCCAAATATCCTATTTAGAACATATGGGTAGTTTGCTATTGAAATCAAGTTACGAACATAGGAAAATAATATGATCCATAACGCGACTTTAATAGCAAACCTATCATACTTTTGGTAAAGGCCAAGTAAATTTTATATTTATATATTATTTAGAAACAAACAATGATCAAAAAATGACCAGAAAACATAGATGAGGGCAATAAATTTCCTTTTTTATTTTTGAAAATTTTGCGCCACATATGTTTAAATTATGACTGGTTGATTTTTTAATGATGATAAATACTTCAGTTTCTTTTATTATTAAAATCTTCTCAAGAAAAAATTGGCATACAAATGCAAATTAATAAAAAAAAATATGCCATTGGATTCTATTTTTAATATTAGTTAAAATTCGTTAAATATGTTTAACCTTATAATTCAGATCAAATATTTATATAACTCAATTAAAATATCTTCTAAATCCCTGGCATCTTCAAATTTTCAGTTTCAATTCTAATTTTATAAAATAAAGCTATTATAAGGCCATTTTTTTTTTTAATATTCAATAAATAACAGATTCTCTCTAACTTATTGTTTATTTTATAAATAAATAAACGCCTCATTTGGATCAAAAATAAAAGTAACTCCATGAATGTGATTGTGTCATAATCTTGTTACAAATAACTATTAAACATATAAAGGGTGGCAGTCAATTTCCTTTATTTGTCGAACTAAATTAGATGACAATTTCTCTTTTTACTGACGTTTATCACATATATTATGGTTCTTTTTTTTAATACGTCGAATTATTGTGACGATATCCCAATGACACTTTTCTTGTGAATCAATAGTTAAGAAGCAAATTTATTGACCGATTTGAACATTGAATCATTTCTGTTTTATTTCGAAAGATCATTGTTTCATATCTCGTGACTTAAACCAAAAATTTAAAATATAAATTCCAATATATTTATATACTATCTTTTCCTTCACTTTGACACTTCTATTCCCCCTTCTTCTAAAAATTTCAACTCCTTCCGACCCTTTTATTTACTAACGCCAAATCCTATGTACTGTTCACCCTATCTTTCTATTAATTTTACTTCAGTCCTCTATTTCAATTATTCCCTATTGCTTGTATTCGTCTTTCTAGATTTATGGCTGAATTTCTTTCGATCCGAAATCAGTGCTAATCACTTTGGCAAAGCGTCGAATTTTACATTATTTTTAGAAGATATACTGTATATTGAAGAGATTGGAACCGGTTAAAACTTTAACATGTTAACCGGGTAATGATTTTTTTAGCCAGTTGAATTTAACTCCGGCCGAAATTCAATTTCCGGCCAGAATTAAGATTTTAATGATTGCAAAAATATTGTCTAACTCTAGCCAAATTTATAACTGGTTAATTGACCGGTTAACGAATATTTTAACCCGTTATTTCCGGCTAAAGAAATTTTTGGCCGGTTCCAACCTCTAGTATATTGGAAGATTTTGCTGCTTTGTTCAAAATAAATATAAGCATTGTCAATGATATTGACTAGAAAATTAAAAAAAAATAAAGGTATGGAACGAGCATTAAACTCTATTCTTCTGATTTATCAATCACAATTTGTTTCATATCAACACATGTCATTCTTTTTTAACAGCAATCAGGAACTGGCCTAAAAATCTTTAATCGGTTAATTTACAGTTATATAAATTTATCTCACAATCAATTAATTCCAAACTGACTTGCAAAGTGGCTAGATACGTCATGAAGCAATCTAGCCATCAAAGTTGGAAAAGGTTTGTGAGAACTTTATCTGAAACTAATGGGAAGGATAAAATCTTAGAGTTTGTTGTTTATTTGAAAATCCTCGTGTATGTGAACAGTTTCCAAAAAGAAAAAAAAATAAATATTTGATTTTTTCTTAAAATAAAGAAAGAATATAATTTGATTAGAAAAGCGAAAAAGAAAGGACATTTTATAGTTAACTATCTAAAAGATGATTTAAAGTTGATGCATCATATCTGGATTTTACAAGGATTTGAATCTTAAATATATTAAAAATAAATATGTTGTATTGGTGAAAAAAAGAATCAAATTATCAATCAGATTCGAATTCTGATAGATTTCATAGATATTACATGATTTTACCACCTTAAAAAATTGAATCAGCTCTTAGAAAATGTCAGAAGCAGTTTCTTTTTAATTTTCTAAAGTACATCAAATGTTGATAATTTTTTCTTTCATGCATGTAACACTGGTCATATTTTTCAAATTTTTCTGAAACAAAAATATTGTAAAATAATGTTATCATTTAAACATTTTTAACCTGATTTTCTTGAATATAAATTTGATAAGTTTCTAATCGATTTATATGAATATTCTGATTCAGAAGACCCCAAAAAGAAGCATAACATCCAGAAGGTAAAGGATGTTAAGTAATGCATGAATAAGAAAGAACTTTAACATAATAAGTTTCTAGAATGTCTTAGAAATAAGAGACTAATCTGATATGATATGTATAACCTTCAAAGTTATGATCATCAAATATATTTGGAGAGGATAAATAAGATAGGGCTGAATCTATATGATAACAAGCACTGGATTTTACTTGATGGAATTTGAACTCTTCCATATAGACATTAGTAAATTAGATATACAAATACCTGGTAACATCTGGAATATCTACTAAGGAAGCAGAATAAAGAACTATAAAAGTTAGACTTTGAGTCAAGAAATAGATGCTTTATAACAAATATTTTTTTCAGATAAAAATTATCAAAGAATATAATTTTATTAATTAAAGTTTTTTCATTATTATAGTAGAAATAATACAAAAAATGGTTGATCATAAGAATACAGAACTTACGCAAGTCAAAGTTATAAAAACTGCATTATAAAAGGGCATAAAATATGATAATCTTACGAAAAACTATGGAGACTATCTAAAGAAATTGTGAACTGAAAAGAATCTGAATGACTATATTAAGACAGTCACAGTCAAGATATTTCCTAACAAAGAGGAATAAACTCTAAGGCTAGAAAATTATCACAAAAGGTATATGGATAATGATTTGTATGCTAACCTAGAAGAATTATATAAGTTTTATTATGATATAACCAAGAAAGAGAATCATGAAAGGTCAGATGATGAAATAGAATAGATGTTCAGAGCAATAGCAATCTAGTCATCTAGTAAATGACGTATATATACAAGCAGAAAGACAAGTTATAGCACTAACATAATATTTTAGATTTTGTTCAGGCATGATAAATATTTAGTTTATTTTTTTTAAATTATAAAAATACCTTCTAAAAAGTATTATACATATTATTCAGAAAAAGAAAAGATAGATGTTATTCAAGAGATTAAAGATAACATTATAGCATTAGAACATGATATAACTAAAATATATTAAAATCTTAAAAGAATTAGCTGAGAAATCTGTTATCTATATAATGTTATGACTGAATTATAGTTGATACCCATACCCTTTCTTTTAAAATCCCATCCCATCCCATCCCATTCCAATCCCAATCCCAAATCCCAATCCCAATCCCAATCCCAAATCCCACCCAAATCCCATAATCCCAATCCCAAATCCCAATCCC
>CAJVPP010000686.1:0-27722 GCA_910592005.1 Funneliformis mosseae
CCATGATACATATGCAAAAATAGTAGATCTTCAAGCCCAAGTTAAATTCAATCAAGACAGGATTCTTAAATTAAAAAGAAACGTAAAATATGTTTAAAATTGCAAAGAAAAAAAAATGCTTGCTAAAAATTAGAAGGTCATACAATATGATAGACCTAGTCGTTTATCTTTTCTTTTCAAATATCCAAAATTACATGATCATATTTACAATTTGGTCAAATTCAGTTCAGTTGATGAGAAATAATGAAAAGAAGTGGTAAAAGTTCGAATTATTAAAAATTTATGTAAAAATCTTGAAGAGAAATATAATGTTTATATGACGCGGATAACATTAAATAATTATCTGTTATGATGCCAATCCAGTTTCATTATTGCAAGAGCTCATCATTATTTGGTATGAATATCAGTAACTGGAATTTCACAAACGGAGACCCAAAATTATCCTAAAAGTTATTATTGCCTTGCATCCGTTAAATGTACAAGGCAATTTGCAACTGTCTTTGCTAATATGTCAGTTGTCATCTTCCAAGATAATAAGACAAAGATAGGTCTTGAAATACCTGCTGTAGATCAAACCTTATAAATATTGCAATCAGTTCACAAGCTTATTTGTGTGACTGATCACAATTTTTCTGTAAAATATAGGCAAAAGTTAGTTCTATCAGTTTATCTTATAATTAAACTAAATGATTCAAATAATGAACTATGAACAGGTTAACTTACTATTTTTGTGTGATGCTAATAGTCTTTTGGTACATTCTCTTTTATATATATGCAAGACCTCAAAAATCTTTTTTTAAATGACCAATATGATAATATGTTGAAGACTAATAGAAAAATTTGACCAATTTGGATTCTATTAGTAGATGGAGAGCCAAATGAGAACCTGAGACATTTAAAATATTAAAACATATTCCCATCTTTTTCAAAAATTTAATTTGAATTACCTGACTATACAGACATATGCTTTAAGGCAATCCAAATATAATTTGGTCGAAAGAGGTATGATAACACTATCTAGAAAGTTAACAGGTATTATACTACTAGTTAATCACTTTAGAATGCATTTAAATATGCAAGGTAAAGTGATAGATCTAAAGTTAGCTCTTCAAAATTATCAATATGCTAGAGAGGCTCTTTGTGATATATGATATCATGATTTGATTTTTAGAAAAACGTAGATACTCAGTATGTCAAAGAATTCATCAATCCATTTAAAGACTTACAATTTGAGGATACAGAAAAAGAAAATACAGAAAAACGAAAGAGACAAGAAAAACAAAAAAAAAGAAAATGACTTAACTAATGATTGCTTTATACCATGATCCTAGATTGAAAATCATTATAATCTATGTCAGCATTCGCTCAATATTAAACGATATATAAATATAAACTATTGTAGTCCACTTTGTGCAAAAGAAGCTATGGAATTTCTTTAATCAAATAATGGCTTCTTACCTCCTATTATCAAAGCTAAAGACAGCCACTTTACCAACCCAATATATCTGCTCGAATATTATAATCTATTGAAAATTCCTGGCTATGATTTTCATTGCCTATCTATTAATAAAATAGTATATTTGCAACTTTGTTATTTTGAATGCAACAAATATTTTCTAACACTTACTTTTTTGATGAACCATAAACGAACAGTACATCTTGCCAATCATAAACAATTTAAAGGAAAAGGTAAAGCTAAAACTCCTTAACTCTTGATGATTTCTCTCTTCTTTTATTACAATAACAATGAGAAAAATACTTCTTTTTGAGAAATGCATTTGAGAAAATACATGTCAGATCAAGATTAATAATTGATAAAATTAGAATTGTATAACATATATCTGACATATAATTATATTAATAAAATTTTTTAAAATAAAAATACTAAGCTATCCTTATCACATGATTTATAATTTATGTGTAACTTAAGATCAGCTACTAACCTCCCACCTCCTAAAATATTAGCTAATATATGTCAGTGCTCTAACAAAAAATATTAAATTTTATATGATTAAAAACTTTAGTTATTAATATAAAATTTTTTATATTAGCTGCTAATTTATTATAAAAATAATTTTTTTATCTATTTTATATAATAATTATTTTTAAATAATTATTACTATATAATTATTATCTAATAATTTTATTTGATATATAATTTTTTTTTATACTTTAATTTAGCTAGTTTATAAAAATTTTACTTTTATATTATTTTTAATATCTTTAATTTAATTATAATATATGTTATTATAAGATAATAATTATATTTTTATTTTTTTATATATAATATTACATAATTTACATAATTTTATTTTAAAAATTTCTTAAATATTTAACATTTTATTTAAAATTTTAAAATTTAATTTTTTAAACCTTTTTTAATAACAAAAAAAATATGAAATATATTTTAAAAAACTAATATAATAAATTTTTAAAACTGTAATTAATATTTCTATTATCCTTTTATTAGTATTGCAAATAAATTTTTTTGATAATTTAATTTATTTTTAATTATTTTAAATATTTTAAAATAATTTATTAAAAAAATAATACTTTTATAATATAAGTAAGCTATACTTAACAATAAAATTATAATATTTAAAAATTTTTCAAAAATTTTAAAAAGTAACTTTTAAAGAAAATAAATTAGTAACTTTATTCTTCAAAATATATGCTATCAAATTATTAGTTAGTTTTTTAAAAAAAGATTTATATAAAAAATTATAAGCATTTAAATTTGATTGATTTTTATATGATTGGCCTATATTTAAAACAAATCAAGTTATGTGAAAGCAATATTATTAATCAAAATTTTTATAATTTGGGTTAAAATTATAATAATTTAATGCTAATCTGAATTATTATATTTATCTGATTATAAGAAAACCTTTTTGATTATGATAAAATCTTCATATATTAATGGGAAACCTTTTTTTGATATTATGTAAAATAAAATACTAATAGTAATATAATCAGATATTTAGAAAAAAAAAATATTATATATCTTAAAATTAAGTTAAAACTATTATAGAAGAGATAGAGATTGTTAAAAATAAAAAATGTTTAGGAAATAAAATTATTAAAGAATGATCAGAAAATAAAGCTATCAATTAGACAGAAAAGGAATTAAAAGAATTTGATAAAATAGAAAAAAAACTTATCTTTGAAGTTCTTTTTTAGCATAAAAATACTACTTATAATATTAAAGTGGCATATACTGAAAATTTAAGAACTATAATATGAAGAAAGAAAAAGAAAAAAAAATTGAATAATAATGTAAAAAAAATGAGAACACTTGACACATTATTTAAAAATTCTAAAAATTTGCATACATCATAACTATTACAATTATCTCTCTTATAATTATCTTTATTTTTATTATCATCATCTTTATTTTTAGAAATTTCTTTATTTTCTATTGATAATTTATATATAATATTTAAAAGAAATAGATCAATAATGTATTTTATCAAAGTCTACAAAAAGTAATAAAAAAATTCTTACCTATGATTATTTAGTCTAAATATCTGCAAATTCATTTAATTTTTATTAGATAAACAAGGTAAAATGAATGCTAGCAATAATATTATATAAATAATATAAAATAAAGAGAACTATATAATAAGATGTATTTAAAAATGAGAAACTTACTATATATAGACAGAAAAACTTCTTGTTTATCACTAGAAAATATATTTAAAACTAGAAAGTTTAATATATAATAAGAATTTTAAAAAAGAATATTTTATATAATTATAATAGCAAGTATTAGAGTTATGTTCTTCTAAACATCTAAAGATTTATATTGAAGAAACAGTATTTTCAAAATTAACAGGATATAATCATTAATTGAAGGGATAATCAAAGAGGATCAAGTAAGTGCTTAAAAGATGTAATCTTTGATCAACAAATAGAGTCTATTTAATATGTGAGCAATACTTTAAAAATGTTATGATATTAATCTAGAGAAGTTAGATTACTATGTATAAAAAATAATCATTACAACTTGATTTTTAAGAATAATAGTCAATATTAGAAATAGTAATAATTAAAGTAGGACATATTTTTGAATATTATCCAAAATTTTATTGTAAGTACAACTTTATAAAGTAATATTAAAGGTTTGTAAAATAAGAGACCAGATAACTTTGCAGTTATAGTTTTGCAGATTTAATAAAAAAGTTTGAAATTTCTTATTAATGTTCTTACATCTTCTATTTATAAATTTGCATGCAAGTTATAGAGATATATATATGTATATAATAAAAGACTAGAGGGTAGAATTGCTAAATAGACTATTAATAAATACAAATAACATTGTTGATTATCTGAGAATATTGAAAGATTAATAGGTTAATAGATTATTAATTTTAGTTTTATTTTATTATATTTGTTAAGAACTATTCTTAATTTACTTATCTTTTTATAAATTAAATATATATATATGTATATAAATAAAATCAGTTTATTACATAAAAATTCTTATTTTTTAGTCAATTATAAATCACGTAATATAAAATTAACACTGAAAATTTAAAACATAATCATATAATTGTCAAGTATAGGTTTTTTATACTATAATAAAATTATAATATTTTCTAAGTAAAAATTAAAAAAAATATAATTAACAAGTAATTTTTTAAAGATAAATATATTATAAATTATTATTAAAATTAAAATTTTAAACTTATATATTTTGCTATTTATTAATCTTAAAAATATATAAAATATTATTATTTAATAGGTTTAATAAAATAAATACAATTAAATTTTAATTTTGTATATTATTAAATAATAAATTATTTTTAAAAAATTAAACAATTGATATATATTATTATTTATACATCTATATCCTTTTAATATTGGTTAATAATCTAAATTTATTATAAATATATTATAATATTTAAAATAAAAAATATAAAGATTTATTATTTAAATTTTTTTTTGTTTTTTAATTTTTTTTAATATTAAATATTATATAATTTTTAAATAACAATTTTTAACCTTTAAATATTTATAATATTTTAATTTATTAAAATTTAATTAATTTATTAACTGATTATTACATATTATTTTTAAAATATTTATAATTACTATTTCAAATGATTTTTATTAAATACTATTCTAATATATATACCATGTAATTAATATATAAATATTTTATTAAAAATTTATATTATATAAATTTTTATAATTTATAATTTATATAATTATAATTTAAATATAATTAGCAATTTAAATATAATTAACAAGGTATTAGATAATATAAATAAGTATACAGTCGTTTCTCTCTATAGTTATAGCCTGTATAATCATATCATATAAATCTCTCATTATAAGCACATATTTTATAAGAACTAATACTTATTAATATTATATAAAAAAATTCTTTTATAATCACAGTGTTTTTATAGTTATACCCTTCTAAGACCAACACTTAGTAACAACATATAAAAAATTCTCCTGTATAGTAATTTTTATTATAATCACACTTTTTATTTTTAATCTTAAGGTAGAGTTTAAATTCAAGTCAGAAAAGTTAACTTAAGTCAAAGTTGAATCAAGAAATTTTTGACTCAAAGAGTACTTAAGTTTGAAATTTGAGTTAGAAACTTAAGTTAAACTTGAGTTAAAATCATAATGCAGGCCAAAAAAAAAACAATGCAGGCCAACAATTTTTATGATAATTTGAGGCTAAACTAAAAGAATTTTTAAAAAATTTTTATTTAATGTTTAATAATTATATAAATGTTAAATTATATTATGCTAATAAATGTAACTTAAGAAAAAAATTACATGTTATTTATAAAATATAGAAAAAATTTGAAGTTGACTTGAGTAGGTTTAAATTAAGTTAACTTGAATTCTGATTTGAATCAAGAAATTTTGACTCAAATTAGAATTTAATTCAAGTTAATTCAAGTTAAACAAATATGAATTCAGTCTCTATCTTGAGGGATGTGATTATAAAGAAGAATGATTATATCTATTTTTTTTACATTGTCATTGGATTCGTTTTCATTTATCTTAACATCTAAGTTGAAAGGCTGTGGCAGCTGATTCTACACGTTGGAGTTTCTGACCTTAGGATTTTTTCTAAGTCCTACAGGTATCTGTTATACTTGAATTAACTCGGCAATTTATCACGTCTTAGAATTTAAGATATAATTAATCAAACTTGTAATGATGAACTCAATAGTAAGTTAGTATAGTATATCACAACAATCCTAGGTAAAAGACAACGTTAAAGGGAAAAGTAGTTTGTATAGATTTAAATTAATTTCTTTATTTATAACTTGAAACTCATATGAAACTTATAAACTTATAATTGAGTTTATTTACAACTTAAGCAAAAAGCTATTCTATTTATATAAAATGACTTTACTACAGCTAACTACTTGCTACGCTATAAATTAACTAAATATAGATATATATCTCAATAAAAATATATGTAAATATAATAAATAAAAAAATAATAAAAATAATAAAAAGAAATAAAATAAGTTATAGATATTACAGAAATTACAGATGAAATAAAGTAAATAGATTAAACAGACTGTTTAGAAAATACAGGAGAAATAAGCATATCAGGTGAAACAGAAATTATTGCTGATCACTATTTGACATAGCAGTAACATCATCTAACATGAGGTCATTATTGATCGACAGATTCCATGTAATATTTGGAGTTACAATTTCTTCCGTTGACAACATTTTTTATTTGGTAAAATATAATTTCTTATATTATATATTTGAGATAATTTTAACATATATAATCATCATTAAAATGATTTTTAATCTTAAAACATTTTAAATCAATTTTATTTTAATATTAAAATCTTTTAAACTAATTTTAATCTTAATCTTTATTCTAATCTTTAATCCTTAATTTCTAATTTCTTAATTCTAATATATTTTTAAATTCTAATACTAATTTTAATTCTTTAATTTCTAATTCTAATTTTGACTTTAATTTTTAATTCTAACTTAATATCTAATTTCTAATTCTAATTCAAACTCTTTAATCTACTATATTAATATTCAAATATATACATAATATATATTATTTTTATTAAGATATTTGTCTTATATTTTTTATATAAAACTAATTTGTTTTTCATAAGCTAATAGAACTAAATATGTATAATTCTAATGATCAAAATAATTTTGATACATAATTTAGTAGCTAGTTCAAAAGTTGCATCAGATATAATCAAAATTTCTTTTAATTTTTTTTGATATTCTATTACAAGGAGGAAGTATTAAGCTATAAAAATATTGGAAAAGAGAATTTTTAGAATTTTTTTCATGATTAATTTCATCAATTTCTTTATTTATAATTAATAATTAAAGCTGCTTATATACAAACTGTATTTAAAATTCTCAAAATATTATTAAAATAAATAAAAATATTTATAATTAAAACTAAAGGATATTAAAAGCAAAAATAATAAGTATTTTTTTAAAAAAACCAAAGTATAGTGATGAAATAAAAGAAAATTTATAAACATTTTTTATTTTATTATAATTAATGATATAAATTATAATTATAAATGCCTGCCGAAACCTCCTTAAAATAATTTCGTCATACCCTTTTTTATATTTTTAATATAGTTTTGACAGTTTTAGCTTTCGTCGTATCGAATGGGTTTTGTCGTATCTCTTATTATGATTTAAATATAATTTCGTCTAAGTTTTGACTGTTATTAAGGAGTTTCGTTCCTCATCTATAATTATAATCATATAATATGATATACTGATATCATATGATCAAGACATAAAATATTATTTAAAATAAATCATTTAGGATGATTTAAATAAAAGTTCTTATTTTTAAGTAATTAAATGAGACATTATTTATTATACTTATTTAAAATTAAGATTTTTTAAATTTAAAAGTAATAAATATAAATTATTTTTATTTTTATTATTAATAATATCATTTATTATTATTTTTGATACAATTAAAAATTTTGTAGATTATACTTTAAAAATAAAAAGATTTTTATTTTTTTTTAAACATTAATTATATTAAAACTTTAAAATATAATTAATAAATTATTTTAAAAGTAAAAATAAAAAATATATATATATTTATTTATCAATTACTTGAAACATATAATAATAATTTCTAAACTTTAAATACTTTATATAATAAACTTAAAGTAAAATTTATAATAATATGAATTAATTTATTATAAAAATTATTTTTTTTTATTTAATTTGTATGATACTAATAAAAAAAAAAAAAAATTAAGAAACAAAATTTTTTATCTATACTTATTACATCTATTTAATATGCAATATCTAATCAAGTTAAGTATAAGTTCAGAAATTGAAAGGTTAGAAAATTTGAATTAAAAATAAGTTTACTTTTGATCTATATTAAAGAATTTGAACAGAAACTATGTGTGATTCAACCTAAAATTATTTTTGTTACGCATAGTGAACAAGAGTTTGATAAGTTGAATGGGTAATGGGAAAAAGATATTTATAAACGTTGATGCATGTTTTAAAAAAACGCAAGAGAACGTTTTTTAAAAAAAATTTATTTACAGAAAAAGTTTTATTTTTTTTTTTTTTTAAAAAAAAAAATAAATTAAAAAAAAAAACTATATTATGATATAATTAAAAGCTAATTTTGTGTATTTTGTGGTGGAAACGAAAAACGAAAACGAAAACGAATAATAATTAATAATTTTTTTTTGTTCTTACAAAAACTTAGATTGCACATAATTATATATAGTTAAATGAAGAAATAAATATAATACTTTTTATCATGTTAAAAAAATTTAATCGTAATAAGTTGTTGATCCTTTAACTATCTTTTTCGTATGTTTTCGTATATTTTGGATCAAGAGTTTTTTTTTTTGAAATTTGAAAAAAGAAAATATAATACATAAAAAAGGGAAAAATTAAAGGTGGGAGAAATATCCCTTTTTTTTTTTTGGCGAAAAAAGATGAAAAATGAAACGAATGATTCATTTCATCTCATTCATTTGTGGCCATTTTTTTTTTTTTTTTAAAAAAAAAAAACCAATCATAATGAATGTAAAGTCTACACACTATATATACATATACATACATATATATATAAATAACAAATTTTGGGAAGCGCATTTCTAAAGCGCTTATGTAGAAACAAAAAAAAAACATATTTTTACAAATCTTAATGACGTAAAAAAAAAAATTAAACGTCTCTTTTGTTGGTAATTAATTATTAATTTCTTCTCGTTATATGAAAAACTTTCATAAAATACTTCTTAATTATGCTGCGCCAACCAGTTTCCATAGAACAGCTTCATAGCAAAACACGTATTGTCTCAATGTTTGAACCATACTTAATCTTTGTTCTCTAAAATTCATTACGACATTTTGTATAAGGTCTTGACTTATATCAAGGCCTTGATTCCGAATGTTGTTTAACATAGATAAAGATGAATCAATGGTACAGAATGCGCCCGTCCGACCGCATCCAGCAGAGCAATGAACTATCATAGGTCCAATCACATTTGATGATGATTCACAATGTTGAGCTGATAGCGATTGCGTGAGATTCGCCGTATCTATAAGATTGAGGATGTGATTTGGTGAATCCGGAATCCCGAAATCAGGCCAGCCGAGGAAATGCAATTGTGTAATTTCACGAGCTGGAATTTCTGGATGGTCTGTGTGTGATAGACGGAATTTACGAGTAATGATCGTATTGTCTTTTGAATTATTTGAAGCTTGTGAAATCAAGATCAGTTCAATCGGTCCATATCGACATGGTTTAACCGCGCAATCAGACCAATAACGATGACACTGGATTCTACCCGCCTCCTCTTCCTTTGTCAACATAACAATCACACGAGAATTCTGCTCCCACACAACCTTCCAGAAATCATCATATGTGGCCGGTAAAGGACCTTGCGTTGCAATATAACGCTTATCACACCCTTTAGCTTGGACATAACTCGCGTTTACATAGTCACAATCCCCCTCCTTGCATTCACCGATTTTGACACGAGCATGATCATAAGGCCAAATATTATTATACCGATTTTTGGTACCCTTTTCCATGCCAGCGGATATACTATAAGGATTCTCAGCTGTTGCTTGATTTAAATTAAGCAACATCAAAGATTGTAAGCGCCTCTGTTCAGCACGTTCGATGTCCTTTTTTGATTCAAGGGTAAAATGATCAATTAGTCGAGTACGTAAGAATGATTGGATCTCATGATGTGTTAATCATATATCTTACCTGAAATGATTCGGCCAACTTCATCTTGCCGTTTTCACCATAAACTATTTCTCTCATGAAAGATGGTATTTGAGATTTATCAAAAACAACCCCTTCGGGAAGACGAACGGGTATTGTTTCTGTTATACCAGCACTTAATTCAATGTTTTGTCGAATATTTGAGAAAAATGGATTAACTCCTGCAGCCTCGATAATGGGCGTTGGACATGTGAAAGGACCCGACTTATGATTAATTGTAAATTTCTTACGAGGAAAAGTGGAGGATGATAATACCGCACTATTCACGCTCTTTTCACACAAATGTTCGTGCTTGCTATAAAAAGCGGCGAATCCACCTATGATATAATAATAAAAAGTGTTAATTTGCGTGAACTTTGTCGAGCGTTACAAAAAGGGAAATCATTTCGTACCTTTCAGGTAACCAACTTTTGCCTTGTAGGATGGCGATTTGAATTTTTTACACAGATGGAACAAAGGACAACTTTCCGATAAAGAATCGGAGTCGTTATCGTATAAAACGATATTTTCATATTTGGTCCATTCCCTAAAGATTTCCTTGTCCAAATCGCTAACCATGGTTTCCGTAATCTTGTCAACAGAGAAGGAGCATCTTTTTAACAAGGTATTCGGAACACAAATATTCAAAGAAGATTTGATATGATTAACTGTGAACATAGAGAATGGCCTTAAATCAAGCAATAAAATGGAATATTGCGAAGATTGTTTTTGATTAAGGGAATCCGCGATGGTATCCACAGAATATTCTTCAAAGGAGGAAACCGCAGGGGTGAAGGGTGATAAACCAGGCATCGAGTAAGGTTTATTTTTGTTAACCGAAGGTAAACTTGCAGGTTTAAATGATTGTCTTCGTTGTAAACTCATCGTAGGTAGCTTTGGGGAGAAGGAACCATTTTTGACCCAAGCGGGAGTGACCATGTTGTCTTGAAAATTTTGATTCATCGTGGAATATCCAGGCGTCATGGGAAAACATGGTGTATTGCTGTTATTAATTACGGATGCGTAAGCGTTGCCATTAATTCCATTTGTAATATTATTGACGTTTGAATTCCGACCATTAAATTGAATATTGTGTTGACCATGCTGCAATTGTAACTTTTCAATGAAAGGGGTGTCACAATCAACCGCATCATAATAAGGAGTTTGCACTGGGGAAGATTTTGATGTTACTTCAAAATACCCTGGCGAACGGGGTTTATCTGAAGTCATATATGAACCAGGCATTATATTAAAATATGAAGATTGATCATTAGATTCGAATTTGGGGGAACTACAGACTAGATTCATTGTAAAAAAAAAGTAAAATAAAATAAAGACAGAGAGAGTGTGTGTGTGTGTGTGTTTGAGTAAGAGAGAGAGAAAAAAAAAATTTTAAATATATATTGTTGAAATTAGGAAGAAGGGAGGGGAAAGTGAAGGTATGTCGCGCGAATAAAAAAATAATTATACTTTATAGAGATGTAAATTTTTTATTCATATATTAAAGAGAATAGGTATCGAACGTTTTAAAGTATTAAGAAAGAAAAATTGGCAGTTCTAGAGGAAAAGGAAGATATTTATAAAGTCCTGGAAATCTATTTCAATAATGTCGATTGATTATTCCTTCCCAAAAAAAAACTAGTTGCCAGAAATTACAAGTTTTTTTTTTTTTAAAAAAAAGGTTTCTCCGTCTATGGTTTAATAAAACCACCCAAAAATAAGATTATATATATACTGTAATGATGATTGTGATATATTAACGTTTATAATTAGCAATATAATTAAAGCAAGAAATATACATCACACCTTTGTAAACATGAACTAAAATAATAAATATGGATTTTGTAATAAAAAGGAAAAAAAGGTTGTAATTGCAATAAAGGAAGATTTATTATTGCCTGGTATTTGTACCTTTTTTTTTTATTATGATTGTATACAGAACGCCTAATATGGTTTCGGAGTGCAATGCTGAATAATCACGATTTATAAAGACCAGAGAAATGGGAAGATCCAAAGAATGATTTAATACATGAAAAAAGAAAAAAGAAATATATGAAACGGCTCTTTGTTTTTTGAGAAAAAAAATTTTTTTTTTTTTTTTTTTTAAAAAAAAAAAAAACGACGAAGTTGTTCGATTTGAATTTATTAAATATATTTATATTTATACTGTACATATAATATATTGTGTAAATTATATATTTTTTTTTTTTTTTTTTTTTTTGACGATTATTTTTTTTTAGGTTCGCACTTTTTTTTTTGTTATTGTTTGTTGCCATCTTTTGTTGCACAATTAATTTAAAAGAAATTATTAAAAAAGATATAAATCATGTGGATGACTCCAAATAACCTCGAATTGATCCGACCATGCGGAAATTTATGATGCTATGGCTGACTCCTAAAAAAAAAAAAAACCACCTTTTTGGCATAGGTAAGACCTATGGGCGCGAATCAAGGGCGAATCAAGGAGTCACAAGGGGCATGAACGCGGAGAAAGCCATGGTTCGAGACCCAACACTAACTATGATTATGAGATTGATTATGATACGAAAATGATAAAAAGGTCTCTGCGTATGATACATACAGTCAGTCAGTCCTATATAAACTTTGATGCATATGTAGAAATTATATTAACTTTATATTAACATGCATGATACTTATGAATGATAGACCTTTGTATAATCTCATTTTATCTATATTGAAACTGTTCAGATCGATGAAAGTTTTTTTTTTTTTTGATATTTTTATGTTTTGATATTTATGTTGTTGTATTACCTACCACCTTTCTTTTTCAATGACATTTGGCTTATTGCAAGTCGAGAGAAAAAAAAAAAAAACATTTATTTTTCTGTGAACCTGTTGTAACCACATCAGGCAATTTACTTTCCTTTTTTTTTAAAAAAAAATAATACGTTTGACGGAATCTTTCACTTCTATCTTACATTGAAGTCTCAAAAAGTAAAGCATCTAATGTCCAAACACTCATTGACCCTTCACATTTATTAATTAATCCTATTTGGTAAAGGTAAATGTTTAAGAGAATTGATGCAGGATTCACGAGGAAGAGGAAAACAAATAAATAATACAAGTATTTCGACTTTAACGCGTTCTTTTTCTTTGGAATCAATTAATCAAGAGAAATTCATTGGTAAACAAGTTTTTATTATTTACAAATTAATGACAAAACAAAAATGCATTATGATATCAATCAAATGGAAGATGTTTGATTCCTATGAAAAATTACGCCATAACATCGTCGATGCAAGTTTGAATGATTTTGACAATTGATTTTGTCATCAAGGATGAACTTTATAAAGGAGAAATTTAATATAAATAAGAAGGTGTATCCTTGACAAAGACATAGGGCTCAATCGACAAAAAAAAAAATCATTCTTTGATTTCATAACAAAGTACCAATCCTTTTCTGGTAATAATGATCTGCATGTGACAATTGAAAATGATTAAGATTACGTACCGGTAAATAAATAATGATGACTCAGGGCCTAGGTTGATGACATCAATGATCTCAACATTCAATTAGTGAAAAAGGAAAAAAAGGTTACCGACTCCTGAACATCACTTGAAATGATTTTCTGATATATGACTTCATATTAAAGTTAACGTCATTTAATGATTTCAACACCAGGAAATTGGACCGGTAGCACGTCGTGTAAACGTACCCGATCCAACAGAAAAAAGACAAATTGATTACAATTTGTGGGGAAACGATAAATTACAACAATACATATCCGTTGAAAATTGTTGGTTCGGGTATGATTAGATATGTAACATTTTGGTATATTGCGGAAAATCATTAATCCATTTCGGTTTGTAATTCTCCCTAAATAAAAGATTGTGATTTTCAAACTCCGCAATGAATCGAACACATCGTGCGAGAAATACCTTGAAGATAAACTTTTGCAACACAACTGAATAGTTATTGGTTAGTTTCGTAAATCATTATTTATTTGTCCACCTTTTTTTTTTTTTTTTTTTTTTCGTGGAAGGGATTTACGTCTAGATTTCTTGCATTACGCGAGACCGAAAACACTCGACAAAAAGTCAAAATAATCATTTGTAATGTCAAAAATGCTCAATCTTAATATATTTGCTGCGTAATCGCAACTGTCAATTTTTTTTTTTTTTTTTTTTTTTTTCAATTGAATTGCGTGGATTGTGAGAAAAATCAACATTTACACAAATGTTTGTGCTACAAACTATAACAATATTAACCCGACAGTAAAATCTGAGATACAATCCTATTGTTTTTTTTTTTTTTTAAAAAAAAAAAGAACTGAATGTCAAACAATAGCCCCGAATCCTTTTTTGCACGCCAAGAATTCGCGGGTCATTATTTGGACAGTTAATTCAGGGAAAAAGTATTCAATAATAATTTTCCTATTCTCCATTGTTGTATCCAACAAACAGAATAAAATAAAAACGCACGGTCATCCACATTCATCATGTTTCGTGATTCTCCTATTATTTTTCGAATTTTCACACAATCCTTTTATTGTAGATATAATGAATGTTTTTTATCATCAAAAAAAAAAAAAATTCTTTAAAATTTATATCGCGCAATTTCATGTTTGCTTCACATTTTTTTCATGAATAATTCTTGTTCGTTGAAAAACGTAATTATTAAATTCCGAAAGTTTCCGTTCCCCATGCTTTTTGTTTTAAATGCTCCCTTGTTTCATATTATATAATCCATTATCAAAATTTTTCATTTGTTTTTATAGGAAACATTATCTGTCAAGGTGGTAAATCATTCTATTGACGAATCCTCTTATGGTAATAAGTTTAATGACACCGTACTACTATGGAAAAATAAGTTTTTATTTTCTTTGATGGCGTAAAATTGGTTTGCAAGTGATCATATGAAAATGAATCCAGATTTTTTTAGTTTACCTGAATAGACAAATTAAAAAAAAAAAATTTTTTGTGATGTTCTTCAAGGGTTGTGCTAATTTTTAACCATCACTCGATTCAAAAAAAGTTACATTTGGAGGTACAAATTCACCGAATGGTGAAATGGCTTGTTTCGCTGTTGTACGACCGTTTCCCACATACAGCCAATCGAACCATCTTGACGCGTACAGGAACGCATTCCAATCAAATTTGGTTAGACAATTAGCGTCATTAAGGCAAAGTTGTTTATTTTTAAAATGTGGTGGATCAGTTCCTTAAATTGACCACTACGTAATTTATTTAAAAATCTAATTTAGCGTGTAAGTTTTCGCAAAGCTTGATAATCATAAAGATGGCAACGCTCGAATTTTCTCGTTCATTTATTTTAGCATCAGGTTATTAATTAAACTATATTAAACCATATTAAAAAAAAATTTTAATTATTCAATGCGAGTTTCTTACCACTTTTGTAAACCCTTTTTTTTTGATTTTTTTTTGTGCAAGATTGCGCAAAAAGAGTAATTTCCGTTCATGTGATGTATTACACGCATAAGAATGTGGCTTAATCATCATGAAATGTTTAGGAAATTTAGATCCTGGAGAAACATAAGCTACACTTTAATCAGTTAATGTTTACATGCACGTTTGACTATGATTAATTGTTCACCTTTTTTAAATTAGGTAACCCTTAAATTTTTGATTTCTTTGACGATTTATGGAAATCTAAATCCATGCTGTTAATACTTTTCGGGGAAAATCCAATGCTGTAAAAAGAGATATTTAAATAATAAATGACATCCGTTTGAGAATGAATTGGAATTTTTTTGAAATCGTTTCATCCTCTGCATGATTGTTTACTTTTTTAAAAAAAATTAACAAAAAATCAACCACAAATAATTACTCATTTTTTTTTTTTTTTTAAAAACATAGATGTCGGAATGGTTCAATACTGGCATTGCATGTTTAACATCCCACATAATTTCTTAATTATGGTATTATTTTTTTTTATCATAAAATTCTAATCCCTTTGGGAACGAAAATGTTGCGACTTTTTTTTTTTTTTTTAATTAATTTATGCAAGGAAATTAAATTATAATACGTGCGAATGTAATATTTATAAAGTGAATAAATTAATGTTAATTCCAGTAATTTTCTGGTTAAAATCCATTAATAGAAATTCTATGATCAATTTTTGCCAAGAGAAAGGGGAAAAAAAATAATTCGAAATACAAACAATACAAACTTAAAATGACAATAAAAAAAAAATTTTTTTTTTTTTTGTTTATTTTAAAAACTTTTATCTATTTTTATTAAAGGTAAATTGTTTTTTATTTTTTTGAGAATAAAAATCATTGAAATTGGTCTCAAGATACGCGCGTGCATTGCAGTCAATTCTCTATAAATGACTCTTTACAAAGGTAATCACTCACTTATGAATGCACGACAATGTGTACCTTCCCTAAATGCACACCTTACTAGCTCGGTCCCAAGCTTATGTGATCCGGAAATAATTTTTAATTCTCTATAAATGCACGTCTTCAATCGCACGAATTCCCATTAATCCGTTGTAAAAATTATCACCTGGTTTGGAAATTTAATTCGGCCTGGCACCTTCACCGGGCCCGAGTTACAGAGGTTGGTAATGTCGGTAAAATTTTCATTACAAGGGAATTAATTCCGGCTGGAGCTAAGATTTTGCAATATTTATCACGTGATAAAGTGGCGCATTTTCATGCGCGAGCCGTGTCACGTAACTCACGTAACGGTTATGACCATTGTTTTTTTTAACTGGTTAATCTATCGATGATAAATCGAATCAGTTACACATTTATTTGAAAAGGAAGAAGGTGGGAAGCTCAAGAAATAAAAAAAAAAAGTTTGGTAGTTTATTTCATAAAGATTTTCTTGACAATTAAATTCGAGGAAGAAAAAAAAAAAAAATGCGCGCCGTTGTAAATGGACCGCTATGACCCGCAACATTACTGACGCCAATCAATGAACCAATTACCATTCATATCCTACAACAAACAACCACCACCACAACAAACCGCCAACAATTAAAGGAAAAAAGTTTTCTTTCTTTAGATAAAGAATCTTTTTTTTTCAAAACCATTCATGAGATTGGTAGTTAAAACATAAAATTCATGCAGGGTCCTTTTGACAGTTTTGTTATTATTATTTTGATGCGCACGCGATTAGATGATCTTGCTTTTTTATCTCTTTTACAAGTTAGGATCAGGAAATTTTTTTTTTTTCTTGGTGTGACTTGTTTGACGGTCATTGCGGTCTTTTTTGGCGTAAAGATAAATATTTAACGCGGAATTGTAAACGACTAATCATGTATTGTTAATAATGAAGCCAAATTCGCAAATTAGTTATCGAGGTTTACAATCTCGTCGTCTTTCGTTCATTTTAGAACTTTTTGTGTTACCTAAAAAAATTTTCTTTTCGTGATACATACTATAGTTTTACAATAGTTAATGTCTCTTCAAGACCTATGATCAACAATTCGAATTTAAATTATGTCGGAGAAAATTTACGTAAAGATTACGCATCATATAAATATGATGGATGATGAGCCTGCATTATCATACAACAATATTGTGAACGCGTGTGCATCAAGGTAGTATCAAGAATAATGTAGTTTATGTGATTTTTTTTCAATTTAATGCAAACCGCAATGTAAATCTTCAGAAAAAGAAGAAAAAGAAAAAAACAAAAAAAAACAATGTTTTGCAAAAAAGGAGGGGAATAAATACGGCGGCGCAGTTTTCTTGGCAATGGTCACGATAATTATAGTTTTTTTTTTTTTTCTCGAGAAAAAAAATCCGGAATATTTCATAGCATTTCGGATTAAATTCGAACTGAAAAAATCAAAAGGTTTTATGGATATTTGGCGTCATTCAATCAATCATTTTGTTGATTGGATGAACAAAAAACATGCAGTAAGGATGCGCCGCGATTGTATGAAACATGTAAATAACAAGACCTACTTTATAGTAGAGAGAAATTTTTTTTGATACGTTGAAGCGGATTTCACATGTGAAATAAATGAAAAGGAACAAAGAATTTTTTTTTTTTTTTTTGTTTTAATAAAAAAAAAATTCGTGTATGGATCAAAAGATAAATTTGGAACTTAATTCCGTGTTATGAAAGCCTGGGGGTTACTTACGTTATCTACCTTGCATCGGCATTTCTCCGCAGCCGACCCTTATAACAGTATTTCCGTTTTTGTAAATGTAATTGATTGTATCAAAAATGATTGAATTATTGTTATTGTTATTTTTAAACAACAATAGACTGATTGGTGATGTGGCACAGCGACGAACGAAAATTCCGTTTTTAAAAAAGAAACCGCGGTATGGAGTTCATTCGGAGGTTAAATTACAAAAATTCCATATATGATAAATTATTTCTTGTTCGGATGTTATAATCCATCCGAATATCTGATTATGCATTTTTTAAAAGATGTTTTGGAGTTTCGGAAAATTGATAACCTGAATGAACCCAATTTGAGGTGACAAAAAAAAAAAAAAATTTTTTTTTTTCTTTTTTTTTTTAAAACAAAACAAAGAAAAAAAAGAAAACAATGTCATCGACAGGCAAATTGATGTCAAAAGAAAAGCATTGTCACATACATCTCTTTTTATGATATTTTCTTTAATTTTTTTTTTTTTTTTTTTTTTCAAATTTTTCTTATTTTTTTTTTCTTTTTGTTTGCGTAATCAACCCCAAATTGAAAAACAAGTGAATAAATCTTATCTAGGTTTGAGAAATGTTATTATAACCGATGTGCATTTGCATTGCATTTGAAAAGAAAACCTTATATTATTTCCACATTTCCACGTTTTTTCCTCTCGTCAAATCATTTATTGGTGGTGTGACCATGTTGATCACGTTAATATAATTCTAATAATGATAATTGTGAAAACATAACGAATGAAAAAAAAAAATTTATTTTTTTTAATGCACGGTTAAAAGCAACAACAAAAAAAATATTCATAACTTTAAAATTAGAAACTTACCTAAATTTATATTATAAATTCCTGATTCATATATTACGTAATCTCTTTTTAATCATTATAACTTTTTAAAGTTTCTTTTATTCTGCCTACACGTACATATTAAATCATTAAACAATAATTCTTTTTCTTTGGGACCAATAATTTACAATCCCTATCGTTACGTTTTTATGATTTACATGGAAACGAACTCGTTTTGGATCCTGGATAAGTAAAAAAGTAAAATCCTGCTCAAAAGGTTCTCATTATGATTTTTACGGAATCTTCTTTTTAGAAAATTCCGTTGAACCGAGTCATTTCTTCTCCTGAAAACTTTATCGTAATCATGTAAAAAAAAAAAGAAGACAAAGAAAACTATTAATCAAAATATCAGTAATACATAAAGTTATCTCTCAATGACTATGTTGAGCCAAAACCAATTATCATAGAACATTTAATGCATTTCGACACCTTGGGTTTTTTTTTAAAAAAAAAAATTGGAACGCGTCTATAGATAAAACGCGAAATCACATAAAAGATAATTTTCTTTAAAAAGTTCTTTTTCAGTATAGAAAATTAGTTGGTAAATGTTTTTAATTTTTTATTTTTTTCTTGGCAGTTTAAAATTACATTAAAATAGTTTCTTACATTATTTTTTTTTTTTTAAAGTAAAAAATCATAAATTTGTAAATAAAAAATAAATATCTTAATTTATATCAACAAAGTGATATGAAGAAAAAGCTGTACGTGATTTAAAGCTATATAAAAATGATGTTTGGTTTTAACATAGTCATGAATTTTTGATGTTTTAATATAACCAAGAAAAAAATTAATGCAAAAAAGTAATGGAAAGGGGAAGAAAAATTTGTCTATATAAAGTATTTACAATTTTAGGGATTTTAAAATTTTTTTTGAAGAAAAAAAATATTTATACAAGGTTTTGTTGTAAAAGTTCGATATTATATATATATATAGAAACGGATATACAAAATATCAAATTCGCGCGAAATTATATCTTAATATTAATATAAATATTTTCTTTTCTTTGGAATCTATATATACGATGTTATCCCACTCACTCTATAATAATGAAATCTATATATAATAAAAAGGGGGAATCTATAAAAATCTATTAATTTAAATGCGTATAAAATTTTCGGATAAAAAAAAAAAAATGGAAAGGGGAAGAAAACATTAAAGTCTTGGTGTTGCTGGTAATTATATGTGATAATTTACAAAGACCTAAAACCGGTCGTAAAATATGAAGTTTAAATTATGATAATAAATAGACGAAATTATTGATAAATGTAAAAAAGAAAAAAATTAGAAAAGTCGGCAAGAAAAATGAAAATGTTGTTCGTTTAAAAAAAATTGTCGCGATTATTGACGTTTGATGCCACAAAATTAAATATCGTCACGGGTCCAATCAACATCCAATTCAACTTGATGTTCTTCCAAAAAAGTTTTGAAATCGTCGGCATCAACCCAAAGATTATATTTCAACAGGCCAAGAAAAGAACGTTCCATTGTATTTACGTCTTTAACGGTGTAAAGACCACTTGTGATATCTGCGATGGTCTTGTTTTGAAGAGAATGATCACTTAAATATTTACTTGCTACTAAGATAGCCGATAAAAAGATCTTGTAAGGGGTATCAAAGGCTCCACGGGCTGTTTTAGGTAAAGTTTTCTTTAACCTATGAACGTAAATCAATCCGACAATCATTGTCACTTTGGAGACATTCGATTTTGCGGTAATATCTTTAATAAAATGAAGGAGATTGGGTAAGGAAGCGTTTTTGAAGGATCGTTTGGAACATCGGAGTACAGAGTCACAAGAACCCGCAGTAAAAGCTTTTTTTTTTAAAAAAAAAAATAAAAATCATGTTTAGTTTAATGAAACATTTTAGATGAAATCTGAAATCTGCAAATGCTTCTATAAGTACAAAAAGGATGTATCACAGCAATCACAATAAAATATCTATATGTTCATCACTTTTGAAACTTAAAACAATTGGTTCACTTTAAATTAAACGCAACCAAAGCAGTACATAATCGCTTTGAAGATTGACGGAAAATGAGTTTTTTTGAATGATTAAATTATAACAATACTTACACATAAGGGAATCTCCGCCTCCTAAAACATTATCTCCGTTATTGTTAAGAATTAAACTGCAAGGCATTGCTGTGTGTGTGTGTGTTTTTTTTTTTGTTTTTTGATTGTTTTATCAATGAATGAAATTTTTTTTATTTATTTTCGTGTGTGGTGGCTTAACTGCTTCTAAAAACAAAAAGAAGTGATTTTCTCGAGATTTTATTTTTAAAACAGGAAAAAAAAAAAAAATTAGATGATAAGAGAATCTTAATGTTTCTCTTCAATCTAATTGTAAGATGATTGATTCGAGCAATATTTATGAGTTGAAAGCCTGCTTTACAAAATAAATAATGGAATAAAAAATTTTAATTATAATGAGCGAATCAAAAAAAAAAGGTATTGTGTGTAGGATTGAGCGCGTGGTTATAATTTACAAGAGGAGGCTCATGCAAAAGATAAACGGTTAAGAAAATTCGAAATTCGATTTGATTCGGTTTGTTGTTTATGAAAGAACAAAAAGGAAATTATCACAATTCGAAATTTATCGTGGTAATTAAAAAAAAAGAAAAAGAAAAAATTTTTCGTAGTCAAAATGTAAGTAATATCAACAGAACGATATTAGGAATTAAAAAAAAAATGTTATTTGAACGAGTTATTATTTATTGATTTTGTGTGCAAAAAAAAAAAAGGAAAATAAAAGAAATGAAAAAAAAAAATGAGTTGTGACTACTACACAAGGAGAAGGAGTAAAAAAAAATAAAAAAATTATTAATTTGTCAACTTCGTGACAAAGGCGATGCAAATTAGCAATGATGCCTTTTTTTCGCAAAGGTCAGAAAGCCATTGTCAAAATTGAGGGTTTAAATATTTGAACAAAAAGAAAAATTAAGATGTATATTATGTGGCTATTTTTTTTTTTCCTGTTATATTAAAAAAATTCTCGGTAAAACCTGGAAAAATGCAGAAATATGCAGTAGTAAAATCTCCGCGAAAAGATAAAAATCGATGATACGCGAAAAAAATATTTTTATATTTAAAAAAAATTTTCGTTCTAGTAAAAGTAAGGTAACAAAGGCGTTCGCTAAGGAAGAGAAGTTTTGAATTTTTATTGTATAATTTTTTTTTTAATTTTATGTACGTTATCACTATTGGAAGGTCCACGTATAAAATCGGAAGTACAATATAAATTATAATATATTCGCCTCTGTGGTTTTTAAAAAAAAATAATAATAATAAACAACTTTTAACAAAGCCTTATATACAATGAGCTATATACTAAACTAAAATTTTATATTAAATTGTAAAAAAAAAAAAAAAAAAAAAAATTTATAAATGCGATTTGCACCAATGAAAAGAATCATAATATCCGATTAGGGAGTTACATTTCAACTCCATTTAAAAAGGGAAACTTGCATATTGAATTGGGGCTAGGACTTGATGCATTGAAAAAAAATGGCTGCTGTAAATAAATAACAGATAAGCTGAGATAAGACATATAAATTATTTCGTATATTACTATTACAGTTTAAATAGAAGGTAGATCACGAAAAATATTTTTAAATCATATGGAAATATAAAAATATATTAATAAAAAAAAATTTTTTTTTTTTGATAATAATTGACGATATAAGATATATCGGTGATAGAATCAAGATATGATTTAAATACGTACCATCGTATTTCGGATGTTTACGTAAATTTCTTCAAAAAAAAAAAAAAATTATAAATCTTGATTGAATAAAAATCCTTATTTACTAAAATAACTCCTAATTAAGGTAATTTTTGGTAAATTAAAAATTTTAGATCGCTCATTTCCTTTTGTTATAAAGCTACGCATGTAAAACGGACAATTGGTTTATCCAGAAATATCAGATAAAAATGGTTTATATTTCTCATCATCGTTTCAATCAATCAATAATTGGTATAGAAGATGGTTTGTGAATGTGTTTCAACAAAAATTCATTTGTCGCCCGTTACAATAGATTCCAATATGCATAATATTGGTTATCAATCACAAAAAAATTGTTACGATTTAGGAATTCATTTGCGCCACATTTTTTTACACGTTCAGCCAATGCAATGTTTGTTGTTAACAAAAACGTGCGTTTTTAAGGTAAAATATACTAAATTGATATAAAGAAGTCATCATGTGGCACATGACTTTCGACTTTAACCAAATTTATTCACTTTCTAGAAACCATTGTTCTCTGAACATTTCCTAAGTTGTCAAAGTCTGAACTTCATTGACATGTGAGAAATCCATTGCCTCCATATAAAGTAATTCATGATATCTTTCTTAAAACATATGAGCCAATCAAAAATTGCAATTTATTTAGCCTACCCCAATTCGGGTGAATGACCTAAAATGGAAAGTCAATATAGTACTTCTATTTATAGGTGTGTAATTTTTAAATCGAATTCGACTCAACATTTTTTGATTGATACAATTTTTAATTCTAAATTTCCATTTACCGATGAAATTGTGTTACATTTACCTATTTGATATGTTCAATGAGACTTGGGTTGATATTAAACAGATAAACAATCATTATCGAATAAAAATATTCGATTAATGAGATGCTTAGAAATTTATTATGTTGTACGATAGTGATTTTTTTATTTATTTCCACAAATACGCAATTATTTATAAATAAATTAAAAATCTTTAATATAAATATATATATAGTGTATACTTTAATTTAGAGATATCATTTGAAATGTAATTTTTGAAACCCAAAACACCTTATTAAGAGTAAAATGCTCGACATTATCTTTCACTTAAGTTCTATAGTCGTGTGTATTCAATGCGAAGCATTGTAAATCTAATCCTATAATAGTAAAAAAAAAAAAAAAAAAAGAGAGAATCATTAAATCACCAAATTTAGACCAATAATAATTAATGATGATATGATGCCGTAATTTTGAGAAGGTTTTTCAATCAGTATGTTGATAAGAGAATAATAAATTTAAACTTTGGTTCTTATTCGTTCGAAACTTTTCTTTTGAAACTCCATATCAATAAGATAACGTATACTTTTAGCCCAAGTATAAATTATTATCTCTGAGATAATCAAAAAAAAAATGAAATGCCATGTTTGATTATAACCGAAATTTATTGCATACAATCTCTAATTTTTACGTATTCAAAGATAATTATTATTGGATTATCAGCATATATATTCATATTCGTATTTATAGATCAATTGTCTCGCACAAATATTAAATTAGCCCCCAAAAAGTAATTTTGCTTGAATGGCGCAGTAAAACCAAAACCAACTAGCCAAAAGTGCGCTTATACAATTTTAGTAGTCGGTTTTTAATTTCGGATTGTTGTTTATACTCCGGATTTGTTTTATGCACTGCGCCGAAATTTCACCGAGTTCAGATATTTTCCTTATTTGACTAGTGATAAATGGCGCAAAAAGGGAAGTTACATAAACATCACCACCGGAACAAACGGAAAAATATTTACTATTTACTATTTATATTTATTTACTCCTCAATGCCTAAGAGAGAATTATGCGTCTTTAACGTTTTTTCTTCTAGAATGACATAAAAGGATTAATGCTTTAGGCGTGCCTTAAATTAAATTTCCTTTCAATCAAATAACTTGGTCAGTCATTCAAATCATGTTTCTTAAAGAGGTCCCATGAATTCTTGGCCAGTCAACTCAATCACTTTTTTTTTGTGAACTAATTTCAGTTTTATTAAATTCTTTAAAGGACATCATTTTGATCTTATTTTTTTTTTTAGTTGCATTATACCGGAAATAATAAAACAAAAAATAAAGAAAGGAATTTGGGTTTATAAATTTGATACAATTTATTTTTTTTGTTTAATATTTTCCCGATAAAGTTAATATAATCTTATTATGATTTTAAATTCGGCAAACAAAACTGAAATTTAACACATGTAAAATTCATTAGCTGATTAAATAATCAATTTAACATATTGTAAAATCCTGGGTTCGCAAAATTTGCTTTTATGATTTACCTTTGATGTTTTCGCGTGGCAACAATATTCTAATGATAATATCATTTTTTTTTTTTTTAATTTGTTTTCCAAAGTTTTTATAGTTTTAGATCACAAATTTGGTTACAGGAATTGAAACAATATTATTGTCAATCATGAAATTCAATACCAAAAAAACAATGATTGTTAATTACTTATTGACTGCGCTTATTAATCGTATAATACCAACGATGCTACGGATTGTATACATTTATGAGGTGTGTGTTACAATGTAACGTTTTATTAAATCAAGAGAGATTTTTGTTTCTCTTAATAAAAGAAAGAAAGAAAATAAACGTCTAAACGATTTTATTCATCTTTTCTAATCGATAACAACTTTTTAGATTAGATACATCTTATTCACAAAAAAGTTTCCCCATTTTTTTTTATATACCAAATTTGATTTTAATTCTAAATTAGGAAAATTTAACTTAATTTGATCAATGTCTCGTGGAAATACGTTTGATCGCCTTCAAGCATCTCTGTCAAATTTATTTATTTATTTATTTTTTTTTTTTTTTACCCGTGAATTACCAATACAAATTAAATTATAAACCGCGTTATTACTTTATGCGTCAAAAAAAAAACTCGAGAACCACATTTGTACAATAAAAAATGTGGGGGAACTGTCATTGATGTGGGTAACTTGATTGTAGTGAACGAAAAAAAAAAGGAATTGTTTGAAAAATAGAAATCCCAATTAAATGGGAAGTTCCTGATTAGGTTATTACCGATTGATGGGAATATTTTAAGAATTGTATTGATGTCAACATGCAAGAATGACATCATCGTTAAATATTAAATATTATATGGGGTATACTGCAACAAAACCAGACAAAGTGAACACATTTAAATTTGTTTAAGTCTTCTTATTGTATAATAAATTCCAAATAAAATAATTGGAATAATAAACCCTAAAAAACAAAATTTAATTTTTGTATTATTATTATCATTATTATTATAATAATAATTATTTTTGACCTTAAAATCTTCATTTTTTAAATTGCTAATTTTATTTTCTACTAGATAAATGCTTTTTGAGTCATTAGCAACACATTTATTACATTTATATTCAGGAAGGATATAAGTTTTATTTGGTCCATGATTATCACAAATAAGTTTGAAAGCTTTCTCATTTATATTACCAGGATCTAAGGTAAGAATTCAAATATCAAAATCTGGACGTATAACTTTTGCTCTTTTTCAATATTCAGGAACTTCTTGATTATCACCATTAATAAAAAAGCATTGAGGAAACTGTTTAAAGGTTTTGTTAAATTCATCTATTCTAATTTGATTAAATACAGATGGAAGGTTTTGCTTTCTTTTAGTCCAAGAAGCAATCCCGAAAATAAGTTCTTCAATCAAATCTTCTTTTAAACATTTTAAAAGATCTTCTGCAATAGTAGTTAAGGGCCGATTAGAAAGATAATCTCAATCCCCCATATATTTTTTTTCAAGTTCTTTAGTTTTCTTCTCATATTCATTAGGATCAGTAACTGTTTTTCTTAAATTAGCACGTTCTTTTTGATAATTTTCAAACCTTACAAGATTTTTTTCAATCATTTTGCTTTTTTCATCATCTCCTTGCACACCATTAAAACTCTCATAATCTCTTTTTTCTCAAAAAATTTGGTGATATTCTTTAAGAGATACTGTTTTATCAGAAATTCCATAAAGACATGATGATTTCATAGGTCGTATAACATCATTTACATTGCAAACAATTTTTAATTTCTTGCCTTTTTGTTGACTAGTTTTTTTAATTAAAAAGTACAAAGAGTTAGACATATGAGCTAATATTTATATTTTATTTATATTTTATTTATATTTTATTTATATTTGGTTTTGGACATGTAATCTCTTTATATTCATCTTTAACAAATGGACGAATATTTTGATAGAGATAATCTTGCCGTTCATATTTCATGGGAGGAGGTACAAGAACTGAAAATGATAAGGCCTTAACTTTTTCTAAGATTTTATTAGCTGTAAATTTATTAATCTTTAGTAATTTGAATTCCTGAAAAGTACCATTAGCAATTTCTTGTGCTTTGATTATACCAGGATTAGCATTAGTAAAAATAAAGTGCTGAAACTTTTGGAGACCAGGTAATTTTTTAAAATAAGTTTCCAGGCTATTTATTATATCAAAATATTGAAAGCCATTTCTATCATTGTAACGCCGTGCTTTATTTAGTCCAGCAATGCTAGACTTTTTTACCACATCTACAACATGATCTACACAATCAACTGTAGTTTTACAATAAAACTTTTTTATTAACCTAAAACTACCATCACATTTGAACTTGGTATGACCTGGAATCATAAAGTTAAGTTCAATACTTTTATAATATCCACAAATCACTAAGTACATGTAAAATCAAAGTATTGTATTATTTTTATTTTGTCCACCTGCATTGTCACAGGTAATTTTCAGGTGCTTCTCACCTTTATTCAGCAATTTA
>CAJVPP010000687.1:0-27722 GCA_910592005.1 Funneliformis mosseae
TTTTTTATTTAATAGCCAATCAATTATAATTTTAAAAATATAATTCAAAAATATTTTATTTATAAAATGCTGAAAAATACTCATTGTAAAGTAATAAATAAAATAATTTTTATATATGAAAATGCAAAAAACATATAAAAAAATAGTTGCTTATACTTTAAAATGAAAAAAGTTTATCATGTTTTAAAAATTTTTTTAATATCTAAAATCTATAATTGATTAGCTATCAAATAAAAAAAAATCAGATGATTTTTATTAAAAATTAGTAAACATTTATGCAACCTGAAGATCTTCAATTTTACTATAAATTACAAGTAAAAATTTATAAAATCCGGTAATTTATTGTAAGGCAGTGTATATCTATACCTGGTATTTATTTGTTTGCTTGCTTAAAATTTGAGTTGATATATGATTGGTTCCTTTCATTACACTTATACTTTAAACTTAATAATAGTTTTCAAAACTGTTCTCTAGTATTAAAAGTAAGTTAAAATTAATTTTATTACATATTTATTTAATTTATTCATTAAAAATAAAGGTTTTTTTTATTAATTAACTGAGTATTACATTTATTTAATAATATAAATTTATTTTGTAGGAAATATGTAATAAGCTAAATTTACATATTTCTAAAATAATATTTTTTTAGTTTAATATAAATTTTTTGTATTAATTTTATAAAACTATTGATTATCTAACATAATCTATATATAAATTAATTAAAAAAGACCTTTTAATAAATTAAAATTATAATCATAGAAGAATAAACACATTTTAATAATGGAAAAAATATTGTAATATAAACTTTAATAATTCTTAAAGAAAATAATTTTACTTTATCATTTGAAAAGATTATTATAACAATTAAATATATAAAATTTAAAATTAATGATAAAATAATAGAATTGTATTTTAACTTTAAAATATAATAAATTATATATAATATTTGAATTTAATTATTTGTGCTTGTGATGAAATATTAATTTTGTATAATAGTTATCATAGATTAGTTTAAATAATTTTAAATTTGATAAAAAAATATACAGTTGAAAAAAAATAAATATAATTATAAAATAATGAAAGCAATTTTTCTAATTAAATTTTTAATATTAATAATTCTATTTTTTATGATAATAATGATAATGAAAATTAACAAAAAATTAATGAAATAGAATTTAATAGATAATAATGCTTATCAGTATATTATATTTTTATTAGATATTTTAGTTCCTATTTTAATTAAATTAAACTTACCTATTTTAAAAATTGATAATAAAATTAAAATAAAATTAAGTGAAAACGTAAAAAAAGTAGGATGTAAGTAAAGCATATAATATTTATTATATATATTTTTAATGAGAGTAAAGTTATTTTGAATTCTTTTTATTAATATATATATAATTTTTATTTTAGATATTATTTTATATATGTGTTATTTATTAATTTATATATTATAATATTTGTTTATATATGAGAAAAAATTTTATAATTTTTTATTTATAGTATCAGCCAATAAACTTGAACAATTAAAATGAATATAAAGATTTAAGTTAAACAATTTAATATATTAATTTATTTTTTCTAATAATTGAAAATTTATAGCATTAGTTTTGGAGATTAATATTGCAATATCAAATTATTTTTATTTGTATTAAATTATTACAAAAATAAGTGATATAATATAAATAAATATAGTTAAATTCAAAAAAAATACATATATTTAATATTGTATTTTTATGTATTTATTTAATAAAATTTATTTAATAACAAACAAAAATTATTATAAGATACAAAAATCTAATACTTTTTAAAAAATTAATTAAAATAATTGGATTCTTGATATTCTTGATGAATTATATCTTATGTTACAAATTTTTAATATGTATTTTTTAATGTTTATTTTATAACTTATCAAATAAAATGAATTTATAAATATAACACAAGCTTTAATAATTGCAAAAATGAAAACCTTTAAGCTTATTTTGAATTTTATCTTTTTTTTTATAAGAAATAGTAAATAGGATTGAATATTACTTATGAGTTCTGATAAAAAAAATATTAAAAGGCTTTCAGATAGCAAATTTGTTTAATAAATAATAAGCTGCAAAAGAATAAATATTGAAAATTTTTGTTATAAATTTTATTAACTTTATAAAACCACACGCCAAAACTAATAACAAACGAGAAGTCTAATTAATCTCAATTAATGTAAAACAATAAATTCATATTTTTTTATTTTATTATTAGTATTATAAATAGTATTAATTAATATATTTATATATAAAAATCATTTTATATATGTATAAATTTATTCAATATATATTGTGAGATCTAAAACAAAAAAGAATAATATTATAAAACTTTTCAATATCAAATATAGAAATAAAATATTACTAATAGGTAAAATTTATTAAATGATTAATAATAAATTATAAAATAATTCATATAAATGCTTTTTATTATTTATTTTTAAAGGAATAATAATAGGTAGAGGAAAATCAAAAAAAACTTGTAATTTATGATATTTTATTATAAAAATCAATAATTGTATTATTAAATATATAATACTTTAATTAAATATACTTAAAAATCAATAGGAATTAAAGCTTAATAATAGATTTTATAGTGATTAATATATATATATATTAAAAAATTAAAAATTTAACAAAGTTATAATATTTTTATTTTTTAGTTTCTATATAATTCTATAAATTTTATTTTATAAAAAAAAGTGAGATAATAATTTATCTGATTTATCAATTCTAATTTTCTTCATAATTTTTTTATATAATAAATTAATATTAAAACTTAATAATATTTAAAATAAATAAACAAATTTTACATTATCTTTCACAAAATCTTTTACATTAATATTAAACTCAAAATATATTGAATCATATAATAATAACATATCAAAAATTTTTATTTTATATATATACTTTTTTTTAGCAAAAGGTAACATTATATATTTTATATTAACACATATATGCATATTTTTGTCTGATGTTTTTTGCTATTCTAATTTTTATTTTAAATAAAATATTTAATTATTTATATTCTTAATCACCTTCAAATTACAAGTATATTTTTTTTTTAAGCAGAAAGATATTAAAAAGTTGATTTATTATAAAATAAAATAATAAATAATCCTTTAGAAAAAAGCTTTATTTTAATTTTTTACTCTAAGTTTACTTCTATAAAATTATAAGCATACTTTCAATTGTATAAAAAAGAATTTTTAAATTGATAAATATTATATAAAAAAAGAATTAAAAAATATAAGTAAAGTATTATTTTATTAAATAAATATTTTTTTTATGAATAGAGAACAAAGTAAATAAACAAATAACATTATAAAATAAAACATATAATAAATAAATGAATATGTTAAAAATTTATATTAGCTACATAATAAAAAATGATAAAAAAAGAAAAGGTAGATGCAGTTTCTAACTCAGATAATTATGAGTAACTAATCATATGTTATATATAATATGATAAAATATTTAGGAATATGATTACATGTTATTTATATAAGGAATAATTCTATTAAGCCTAATATACTCATATAGTTTACTATATGATTTATATAAAGGTGATATATATTAAATTTTTAAAAAAGATTTTATATATAAGACCTTTGCAATAGAAGGAGAGAAACAGCTGAAAAAGGTTAATTTGATATTTATATACTAAATTTTGATTTTTGAATCAAAATATGTTAAAGTTTTTTACATTAACTTATATTTTAATAAATTTAGTATAATAAAACTTTACTTTATTAATCTCTTTATATAATAAATTTATTTACTCAAAAAAAAATTTTATAATGATTCAGTTCAATAAGTTTACCTATATTTATAATTAAAGAAATCCAAATTCCTAAGATTCTATATCGATCAATCACCTTTTTACTCTAATTCTACAATGATCACTTCTTATGGCAAAAAATCAAAAAGCATTTATCTAGTACTAATAACCGAAATCATTTATCTTGCATTAATGACAATATTAACCTAAAACTTAATTCATGAAAAAGGTTCGGTGCTCACATAAAACGTATACAATAATAATACATTATTAATAATTACTTTAAAATGATATTTCATAAAAAAAAACCTAAAATCAAAATAATGTATTTTTTGAAAATGATACATTTTCCCACTACTTTATTTTACTTTCTTGACTTTCCCAATTATATTTAAATTAAAGAAAAAAAAAGTCGTTCACCACGTAAAAGTTTACTCTTTTCTCTCAAAATCTCAAAATCTTTTTTTTTTTTTTTTTTATTTATAAATAAATTATAATATAACTCGAATGAACCAATTAAATTGAAGTAATTCGTAATTACATTTTTGTTGTATATAATTACTTGTTTTAGATATCAAATAATTATGCGTGAATGGGTAAGTTCTCAACCTTGTTCTATTTACAATATTCTTAATCATATTGATGTATAAATAATTATTCGTTATTTGATATTAATAGTGTATATGATAATGCAAACCTATGTAGATATATTTATAATGATTCGTTCGTAAGGATTAAAAAAAAAAGAAAAATAGTCTTAGGTTGGTTGGTTGGAATTCATAGTAATAAGATTAAATTTCCCTCGAATCTCAAATATTATGTTAAAAAATAAAAATCTTAGATTATTCATTCATGTAATGGTTTGCTGCTTATCATCTCCAACATCAGCAATATTTTTTTTCTTTGTTTCTTCTATTTTCTGCCTTTTCACTCCTTTAAGTTCATCTAGTTCATCTATCAACTTTCGAATAATTTCATCCTTTTCTTTAGATTTTTGTTCAAGTTCCACAATATGATCATGTGCTATAAATAAATAAACATGTAAATATAGTAAAAAAAATTGCTTAAAAATGACAAATTTACACTTTATTCTTACCTCTCTTTAGTAAGAATAATTTGCTGACATTTTTAATAGACCCATCGCCAGACTTTCCGTCAGACTTTCCATCACCAGACTTTCCATCACCAGGCTTTCCATTACCAGGCTTTCCGCTGCCAGACTTTCCATTATTACTTTTACTAGCGTTATTAGTATTTCCATCATCACTGTTATTTTTATTTAACATTGAATGATAAGGTACAACTTTTTTCAATTCATCAAAACTCTGTTTCAATGAATCTCTACGCTTTTGTTCAGCCGCTTTATGAGTTGTGCGTCGAGATTCTAAACTCGAATGTACATCTGATGGATATGAAATTCCGAGGGACCTTTAAAAAAAATCAAAAAAAAACTGAATTATTACTGCAAAAAAAAAAAAAGAAATAATAAATATATATATATATATTTTTATATATTTTTCCTTACTGCGCCGTTCCTTCTAGAATGCTTCTATAATTTGATTTATTTGCTAATTTTTCAGCAACTTCATCTGCTAGTACACCTGGTAACTTGGGTTTAAGGTTTGGACTTATAGTTGGCTTCAATGTATGAGGACTCTTTAAATGAACTGAAGGTCCAAGCGCCAATGGGGATGATGCATTTGGATTTGAACGCATTGGTTTTCTACCAGATGCTCCGGATGTAGAGGCTGATAGAATCGGTGACGTTGTTATTGGAGACATTCCTGGTATGATAGATGATATAGTTGGTGAAATCAAGTCATACATGTAACAAACTAATATGATGTATTGTTGTCCCACCTGTTCCCGTAGTTGCGATCATATTTGTACGAATTTGATTCAATTGAGTTGGAGGAGTCGGTGCAATGAAAGTAGATTGATCTTTTGAAAGAGACTGTAACTTTTGAGATTGTTCTTGTTTCTTTTGCTGGTCTTTTGGTAATTGTTTTTGTGAATTAGGTTTTAGATCGATCTGACTCGATTTTGGTGAATTTGGTTGTTTATTCTTCAATTTCATTAATGAGGATGGTGTTATCGGAGCTATCTTAACTGAAAATGAAGATGACGACGATTCATTTGAAAGGATATTTGTTGATGAGTGTGTATTCATAACATCTGACACCAAATTACTTCCTAGGTTCAAATTCGGCATAGTATCTTGCATAGAAGATGCTATTGAAGTTTCAACCATGTTATTCAACAAAGGTGATGTTAACTCTAACAATGAGGACATTGTAATCGAGTTATTACTAGAAAACTTATTTGGCGAACCTGTCATGAAACTTGTGATCGCATTATTCTGTCCATTTGCGCTATTGTTATTGTTATTACCGTTAGAATTATTGTTTCTGTTAGGATTTGTAAAAGAAGATTTCCTTCTTATTGACATGGAATTGTTGTTATTCAAAGAAACCTTTATAGGAGAATATCTTGCTTTGTGACTCTGACGTCTAGCCGGAGAATTGGAAGTGATATTCATGGATGAATCTGGAGGTAAAGTAGGTGAGATTTGAGGGGATAGAAGGCCAGCAGGAATATAATTGTGTAAGAATGGCACACCAGAAGATTCAGCTAAAGCTGGTGATTCTAATGGTTCGAAGTAGAACTGTGTAAAATATATATAAATTAATCCGGTTAATCATTTGATTTGTTTTGAGAAGGCAAATAAAAAGCGTAAAAAAAAAAAAAATAAGAAAAAAAAAATAAAATAAAATAAAAATGAACCTCATCATCTTGAAAGGTATCTTCCATAGTCAAATGACCAGAGTTAGGTAACATATTATATGGAGACATTATTAAAGACTCGGGACATACAGCATTATTATCACAACCTTCGGGAGTAGGTAACATATTATTTGATAATGAATAAGAAGAAGAAACTGTGGCCATCAAGTGAGAATTTTGTGAAGTTAAATTCGTTGACACTAATGAACTTGTGGCGGAACCATTATTTCTATTGCTGTTTGTTGTTTGTCTTTGTTGGGAATGAGATTCACTTATAGGTAAAAAATAAACTTGAAAATTAAGATCAACTTCATTAGAATTGGAGTTTAAACCTGAAGCGTCAAAATTTGAATAAGTTTCCATGTCTTAAAAACTTGAAAAATATCAATTGAATCCGATAATAAGCAAGGACATTTGATTTTAAAGCGAACACCACTAAAAAAATAAAAGGAAGAAGAGAGAAAAAAAATTTTTTCACCTAGTTGACGAATGAATTTATAGGAAAAATAATTATTTATATTGTGAAAGTGTTTGCCTAACTAATTCATAATAAGAAATACTAATAAGTGATACGTGATACCAAACGCAAAATTGATTGACATCCGCCAATTTTATGAACCTAAAAATATATTTAGTTAGTTCAACTAGAAGTTAATTGTGGATTTACATGAAACATAATATTACCAAAAAAATTTACCCGACATTAAACCAAATTTTGGTCAGAAATTTTCACCAAAAGCCTTAAGTCAACTTTTTGATGTTTAAATAAAAACATGATAGTCATGATAGTCATAAGAACATATGAACATGTTGAAAGATTGGAAAAGAGCAGAGAAAAGGTTTATATAATTCCAAAGATATCTATCTTTATCTTCGAGTTATATATGCACGAGGTATGTCATTCAATTTCAATTGAATGTTGAAGCATAAGATGTTTATTATCTGAAAATCCTCAAGGGGGGAGAGAGACATAAGGAATTAATTAAGATTTTATTTGTTGGGGGGCACTTTTTAAGTCAAAAAAAAAAAAAAAAAATCATCATTTAAAAGATTAGTTCACTATCAGTCATAGATATCCTTAATTTGGTAAATCGCAATTTTTTTAATATCGAGGAAATTAATTATGTTGAAAAACTTATAAAAGGCACCCAGAACGCCCTGTTGTTTGTTTTTAGCTGGTCGTTTATTTTATTGCCTTTTTATCATTTTCCGTGTAAAAATTTAATTAAAAGTATTTCTCTTTTTTTTGTACATCGCATGTCAAATTATGGACGTCTTGTGTTCGTTTAAGCTTTAAAAATCATGTTTAATTGTTTCTCAAATCCAAAATGGATTTGATAAATAGAATGGTTTTAAATAAAATTCTCCCATTTCACTCTTTATTCTAAAGAAAATTTTCGCTCAAAAAATTTTCCGAAGATTATCATCCAAAACTTGTGGCTTTTTTCATACAATGATAATCGATAATATGAGATATACCAAATTTAGAAATTTAGATCGGGACAAAAAAGATCAATTGTTGATTATTCAATTTACAAACAAAAAATTTGACGATGATTTACGTATGAATGTCAGGTGCTCGGGCAAAACGGGAATTTGCCTAAAATTATTAGTATCAACAGTTTTGAATATATGACCGGATGACCGGATAGCTTCTTTTATAATTGTTCCCTTTTTCCCTGAGATTGGCGGATAATCATATAAAAAGGGGTGTTACAGTGCATCAATGAGACCATAAGTTTTCATCATTGAATTTTTTTTTTTTTTCATTTTACTAGAATATTATCCCTTTTTAAATCACGATTTAAAAAGGAAAATGTCTAATATGACATTATTTTTAACTAAAAGATATCATGAGGTATGTAATTCTTGTGGCAAACTAAAATTTTTGAATCAATCATGTGATGACCGATCAACCTTTTTTTTTTTTTTGCCGAAAAAAGTTGGCGCAAATTAGGCCAACTCTATTATCAAGAATATCAAATCGAATTCATTATAGGAATATGGCATTAATGACTAATCGCCCAATTCCACCTGTAAAAGATTGTGCAAAAATTACTCCACCTTATGAAAAATTAATTAAAAATTTAGCTTATGTTCAAAAAAAAATACTTAAAGACAGACCATTAACTCTTTCAGAAAAGATTTTATATGCTCATTTATGGAATCCTCATGAATATGATGGTGGGATTGTTAGGGGTGAAACTTATTTGAAATTGAAACCTGGTAAAGGATTTTTTTAAAAAATTTTTTTTTGTAAAAGTGATTACGCTCACGTGACTTCAATGGATAGATCGTGTTGCCATGCAAGATGCTTCGGCACAAATGGCAATTTTACAGTTTATGCTTGCTGGAATGCCTACAACTTCGGTCCCATCATCAATACACTGTGATCATTTAATCGAGGCATTCCAAGGTGCTGATAAAGATGTCGAGGTATATAGATATATATAAATATGAACTTAAAGGATGCTTAGCTGAATTCTTTATTTATTTATTATAATTCTTATTATTATTTAGACTGCTAAATCTGTGAACAAGGAGATTTTTGATTTCTTACAAAGTGCATCCGAAAAATATGGTATAGATTTTTGGAAGCCGGGAAGTGGTATTATTCATCAGATTGTATTAGAAAACTATGCTGCTCCTGGTGGACTCATGCTTGGAACAGGTTGATTTATCAAATAACATCAATTTTTTTCTACTTTGAATTCATTTTAATCGAGTTTTATAAATAAATTATTTATTTACTAGATAGTCACACGCCAAACGCTGGAGGGTTAGGCATGGTCGCCATTGGAGTTGGTGGTGCTGATGCTGTTGATGCAATGGCGAATATTCCATGGGAACTTAAAGCGCCAAAGATCATTGGAATTAAGTTAAATGGAAGATTATCTAAATGGGCAAGTCCAAAAGATGTTATCTTACATCTAGCCGGGAAATTGACTGTTCGAGTGAGTCAAGTTTATGATGCATGAAAGTTTTTGGTTGAAATTTCTTTCAGGCTCTAATTTATATAAGTTGATGATGATTGATCCTAGGGAGGAACAGGACATATTATCGAATATCTTGGATCTGGGTCTGAAACTTTATCATGCACTGGAATGGCCACAATAGCTAATATGGGGGCAGAAGTAATAATATTTATTTATGATATATTTATTTAAAATTGATGAATTTTTTTTTTGATTAACTAAAATTTATCTTCCGTTAGGTTGGTGCAACGACTTCCGTGTTTCCATTTAGCGATAGCATGTATTCATATTTAACAGAAACAAGGAGACATCAGGTTGCCGAAGAGGCATTAAGATATGCTTCATATCTCAAAGCTGATGGCAACGTACAATATGATCAATTTATAGAAATGAACTTATCCGAGCTTGAACCTCATATTAATGGACCTTTTACGCCAGATTTGTCGACTCCACTTAGTAAATTTGCTGAAGTAGTTGCAAAGAACGGTTGGAAAGATGAAGTTAAAGTTGGTCTAATTGGAAGTTGCACTAATAGTAGCTATCAAGTAATTATTATATTTAAATTTTTTTCTTTTCTTTTTTTTTTGTTTAAAAAAAGACATTAAATAATTTTTTTGGAAAAAATTTAAATAGGATATGAGCCGTGTTGTAAGTTTAGCAAATCAAGCATTAGTTAAAGGAATACAACCAAAGGGAGATTTTTTTATAACGCCTGGAAGTGAACAAATTAGAGCCACGATGGTAAGAGATGGACAAACTGAAGTACTAGAACAAGTTGGTGGCAAAGTTTTAGCTAATGCCTGTGGACCTTGTATAGGTCAGGTAATTATAATCAAATTATAATCAAGTTAGCATTTTTTTTGTGAAAAAAAAAAGACTTTTTAACGCCAGGTATCTTGCTTGTTTAGTGGAAAAGAACTGGTATCAAAGAAAACGAAGAGAATGCTATCCTTACTTCGTTTAATCGTAATTTTAGAAGCAGAAATGACAATAATCCTGGGACAATGAATTTCTTGGCTTCTCCAGAAGTAGGGATCTTTTATAAATTTAATTCTTATTCGGCTAATATTATTATCTATTCCAACATATTCCAACATATATCTTTTGATGTAGATTGTTACAGCTATGATATTTGCTGGAAAATTATCATTCAATCCTATGGTAGATACTTTAATAGATAAAGATGGAAAGCCATTTAAATTCCAAATTCCACATGGTGACGAATTACCTCGTCAAGGATTCGAATCTGGTTCGTTAATTGATTAAGATTCATTAAAAACTAGCCGAATCTAATCTATCTTCCTTTTCATAGGTAACGAAGATTTAGAACCAATAATTACATTTGGCAATTCATCAACAGAGATCACTATATCTGAAGATTCCAATAGGCTTCAAAAATTAAAACCATTTGCTTCATGGCATGGAGATGAATTTAAAGGAATGAGAGTATTAGTTAAAGTTAAGGGAAAATGTACAACAGATCATATATCAGCAGCCGGGCCTTGGTTAAAATACAAGGGACATTTAGAAAATATTTCAAATAATACTTTAATAGGAGCATTAAATTCTGACAATGAAAAGGTTAATGTTGTAAGAAACATTTTAACTGGAGAGGTAAATTTGTCAATTTTGATAATGGTGCAAGATTTGATTATGTTAAAAAATTTGTCTAAATTTAGTTTGATTTTGAAATAGGATGGAAGTATACCAGATGTTGCACGTCATTACAAAGAAAATAATGTTTCGTGGATAATTATAGCTGATGTGAGTGCTGTATAAAATTTTATTTTTTAAAAAAAAAATCTTCAATTTAAATAATTATCATTTTTTTTTTTAGCATAATTATGGAGAGGGATCAGCAAGAGAACATGCCGCGTTGCAAGTTAGATACTTGGGTTGCCCATTAATTATTTCTAGGTCGTTTGCACGTATTCATGAAACAAATTTAAAGAAACAAGGAGTATTACCTTTAGTCTTTAAAAACGAAAAAGATTATGAATTATTTTCTGGAGGAGATATAATTGAAACGGTTGGAGTTGTTGGATTGGAACCCGGTAAAGATGTCATTATTAAAGTTAAAAAATATGGAAATGGAAATAATTTTGAAGTAGTGACAAAACATACTATGTCAAAGGATCAAATTGAATGGTTCAAAATGGGTAGCGCTTTAAATCTTATTGCTAATAAGCAAAAAGAATGCTAAAAAAAACATGGGATTTTATATTAATTAACTAGAGTGGCTTTGATTTGAGTGGTGCGCAGAAGTTGCCACCACCATCGTGCTTTTTGTTTATGCCGATTATTTTTGTAATATATATTTTATTATTGTTATTTTATTTATTTTTTTTTTTTTGAAATAAAAAATGTTAGAAAATTGAAACGATTGTCAAATATCATAAGTTTTAAAAATAAATGGTCAGCGTGACCTGATCGGTTGAGTTTGGTTAGATAAAATTTTGTTGCAAGTTAATGTGTTATTGTGGCTTTGAGTTTATCATGGGAAAGATACTTTGAGAGTTTCGTGGGTGGTGATCTTTCACATGGGTAACGGGCCGGTTGCTATTCTCTCAAGGTGGTTGTATTCTGCGATCATGTGGGTCAGTCATGAAGGTTGATCTGTCTAGCGTTGCTATTTGAATATTATCACAGCTGAGACATCTACGTGACGTATGCTTGTCCGGTAGAGAAAGATTTGGTCGTCAAGGTTGATTGATACATTTTGTAAGGTGAGACCTTGCGTCTTATGGAAGGTTAGGGCGTAGCAGTTAGAATTGCGGTGGCTTGCAGAATTTCTATTAATGTTAAAGTAATTTATGTTCGATCTGACTTTTTGGTCGATGATAACACCTATTACGTTGAATGATACTTGGACTAAGTTTGTTTTAGCATTAACATCCGTGATGACGCTAATTGTTCCGTTGCATATGCTAAAGTTCCGTTTTGGATTTATTTAGGTACTGATCATGACTTTTGCGCCTTTCTGAAGTCTGACCAATGCAGGATGGTTGGTTTTTGATTTGAACATTTTTTCAGTTAGTGTTGTATCTCACTTTTCACCGTTTATAGTGTCAATAGCATTGGATGTTAGGAATTTTTCACTGATTATTGGGAAGATGTTACATATTAGGCGGTTGATTTTGGCCATTTCACGATAATCCATTATGTTTATCGTATTAAGTAGGAGGTCGACCAGTTTGTCAGGATGGAATTCATTGTTTTCTTTGTAATTATTCCAGATTTCTTCTGTTATATTTCCTACGTAAATGTTCTGGAGTGTGTCGAAAAAGTCTGATTGGTCTTGTTGACGGTAGGATGAGGGGGGTAAAATATTTTCCAAACCGATATCTTAAGCTGTGACCAGTGTGAGTTGTGTCAGGTCACCGATTATGACAGTGTTTACGCCTCCAAATGCTATGGAGTTATCGTGGATGGTGACGAATTTAAATTCTAAGATTTCAGCTGATACCATCAAGATTTCGTCTATTATGATGGTGTTGATTTGTTTTAGTTGTTCTTTAAATTTATTATCGTAAAAATGTTAGTGTGTGGTAGCCTGATTGAGCCAAAATTATTTTTAACGCAGAGTGAATAGTGATTCCTCTAATATTCTTTGTAGAGACACCTATTAGGGCTATTAAAAGGTATTTTCAATCATCATTTTTTTAGTGAATAAACTAAAAGATGCATGATATACAATTTTCCCATTCCTGCTAATCCAGTGATGAAGAAGTAAGACTAATGATGTGTTTCTCTTTTATTTAAGTAGGATCTTAAGGTGAAGATGATTAGGTAGTAGTTAGTATTTGGCATTTTCAGAAAATATTAGTAGTATTTTTAATGATTTTAATTGACTTTTTAGGATAATCATAATATTTTTTAGAATGATGTTATCTAAGTTTGATAATAAGTGTTTAGATTATAGAGTATTTTGTGTTCATGATTTACTTAATATGTTCAGTGAGAATTTGAATAATTTGATTGATTTCTTTGATGGTATTTGGAAATTTGAATATGTAATAGTTATGGCATATTAGAAACCTCTTTTTAATTTTTCTTCATTTCTTATTAGTAAATTTTTAGTAGTATTTAGTAGAAATATATCTTTCTGTCAGTTATTTTTAGAAAGCAATACTGGCTTAATCCTTTTTAAGATATTCTGGATATGTTATTTGGTCAAAAATTTTGTTTATAGGTCTATTTATGTATTTTTCAATTAAAATTTTAAAGTATAAATAGAGCTCTGAATCAGGTCAAGTCGACTTGTTTACCTGACCTGACCTGATCTGAAAATTCAGATTAGGTTGATAAATTTTCAGATTAATGTTAGATCAGATTAACAGGTTAATCTGATCTAACTTAACCTGAAAAAATACAGGTTAACCAATCATCATTTAAGAATAATGATTTTATTATTCAAGAATGATGTTTTATCATTTGAAAATAGGGTTATTAAAGTCTGAGTCCTAGACTATCAGACCTTGATCCTGTATAAGAGTCCTATTAGGATTAGATTCTAAATTTGAAACTTGGTCCTGAACTAATTCAAAAAATAAAAATTATATTTTTAATTAATATTCAATCACAGAATTATTTAAATGAATGAACCAATAAAAATTTGACAAAATTTTTATGTATTATATGACGAAATTTGTTACAAAAAAATAATATTACACTAAATCAACTTAATCTTAATTAGTTATAATGTAAATTTTTGACATAAATGATACAATAATCTTATCAAAGATTATTTAAAAACCCGTTATATTTATTAAAATTTCATTGAGAAAAAAAAATGATTTTTATTTAAATAAATAGTTTTTAATATAAGTAAATTTATATAATCTCTTTCACCAAATATTTAAGAAAATGATGCAGTTTTTACTTTTAATTTGCATCATGAAAGAAGAAAACTATTTGTTTATCATATTTCATTTGTTTCAATTAATAAATCCAAATTATATAATTGCCAAACCTAATGGTTTCTCTTAACTAATCAACATGTACCTAAAAGAACAAAAAAAGTTATTTAACATCACTAATGATTCTAATCCAAATATCTAGCTAATTATAATTGATCGTTAATATACAGTATATTATATGCGAAAACTTTTACACAAAAATTTTATGTGAATTTTTATTTTTATCAAAAATGATTGAAGTAGATAGTTTTTACCTTTCAGATTCTAATCATAATAATGAAGAAAATTCTGAATATTATGATGATGATTATCATGATGATGAAATGGACTTTGATAATCTTGATTCAGATGAACCTCTTGAAGAGAAAAGAGACACATTGACAACTCTAACTTTTACTAATAAAAGAATATCTAAAGTATAATAGTTTTTTGATAAAAGAACATTAAAACATCAAGGGCTACCTGTGTGTAAAAAGTGTGGTAGTAAGTTTAGTGTAAAAACAAGAATATCAAGTCTTAAACATCATATGTTGAAGCAACATAATGTTAATATTATATAAGTAATAACTCATAAAATCAAACCTTTTTCTCATATTAATTCATAATCAGCTAGAGAAAATTAAGAACGTGATGATACATTAGTAACTTAGATAATTGCTGATCAGCAATCTTTTCATGTTATAGAAAGTAAGAAATCTATTGTAGCTCTTAATAAGCTTGATCTACATTATATCATTTCAAATCGTCATCAAGTAAAGGATATGATTAAAGATGACGCCTCAATTAGTTGCAACAAGTGATAAATAAGCATCACAATGTTACAACAAATTGCAATATTATTAAAATTTAAGTTGCAACAGGTGACAAATAAGTGTCACAATGTTGCAACACCATCTTTAGATATGATTATATCACATTTGAAGTATATTGTTTTAGAATTATTAATGATATTAAATGCATTTCTAATAAAGTTTTATTAACCTCATATATGTGAACATCAACTTTAACAACAGAAGCAATTTTGGGATTATCAATTCATTATGTAGAATATAAATGGATTTTGCATCATTTTTTACTAGATATAGTACCATTTAAAACAAGATATATAGGGTTAATATAACCGAAAATATTATGATAGTACTTAATGGATTTGAATTAACAAACTTAGTGTTCTACATATATCCTTAATTTAAGAGCAAAATAAGAATTAGAATTAGTTGATGAAGAAATAATTAGAATCAGAGAATTAATAAGCAAACTTAAAATTTAACTTTAATGTATAATGCACTTGTCAAATTAAATATATCCAATTTTAGAATCCTGCATGTAATATGGAAAGATATAGAACTCCACGTACTATATATTATAAAAATTTAAACAAATGGAACCTACCTTACATTTACTTGAAGTTGAATATCCAATAATAAGCAATTTGTTTTTAGATATAGAGGGTTGGATAAAAATTTGGGTAAGAAAGATTAATTTATTAATAATTTATTTAATTAATAAAATACAAAAATTAAATCAATTTTTTATAAATAAAGAATACAATTACCTTATTAGAGCCATTAAAAAAGCTACTATTGTACTTTCTGCAGCATCATATCTAACAATTGCTGATATTCATTTTTTAATAATGGAAATACAAGAATATCTTCAATTTTAAATTGATAAAGATGATTTTAATCAATCAATAATAGCATCTTCAATTAATCAAAAAATTGGTGAATATTAGAACATTATTGATTCAGCAACTTGTATTGCGATAATTTTAGATTTACATACAAAACTTGCACTTTTTAAAAATAAACAACCAATAACAGATGTATTAAATGATCTTCAAATTGTTATGAATAGATATCATTTACCTTTACTAACTTTACCTATACAAATTACTGTTAGTAATACTAAAATTACAATGCATGATTAGTTTAATCATGCAAAACGTCATCAAATTAATATAACTTTATCATTATTAACAAATAACAATGAAATAATAAGTTCTTCAATTGCTTCTGAGTTGGATTATTATATTGTTTTACTATATAATGAGAATGTAATATCATTAATATGGTAGCAAGGTTATCAGAAAGAATTTTCTGTTTTATCCTGTATTGCAAGAGATTATTTGTCGATCCAAGTTATAAGTATAGCTTGTGAATAGGCATTTTCTGTCACAGTAAATACTATTACTAAAACTTGTAACAAATTAGATCTTATGACTAGTATTTCATAAAATTAGATCAGATCAAATTTTATTCAAATCTGATCTAATCTGATTTTTATTTTTTAAGATCTGAATTTAATCTGAATCTGACAGATTTATTAAAATCCAGATTCAATCTGAATCTGATGGATTGAATCTCAAATCTGGATCTGACAGATCGGTTTAAGTTCAAATCTGATCTGATCTGAATCTGAAAGTATTATTGAAAAAAATGAATTTTCAGTCTTAAAAGAAATCTGAAAATGTTTCTTTTTAATGAAAGAAACCTTTTCAGCTCTTAAAAAGTTCTGAAAAGTCATTCTTTTTCATTGAAAAAAACCTTTTTAGCTCTAAAAGAATTCTAAAAAGTCATTGTTTTCATTGAAAGAAACCTTTTTAGATCTAAAAGAGTTCTGAAAAGTCGTTCATTTTCAATGAAAGAAATTTTTTTAGCTTTAAAAGAGTTTAAAAAAGTCATTTCTTTTCAAAAAGAATTCCGAAAAGTTGTTTTTTTTAATAAAAGGAACTTTTCAGCTCTAAAAGAGTTCTAAAAATTCGTTTCTTTTCAATAAAAAGAACTTTTCAGTTCTAAAAGAGATCTGAAAATTCGTTTCTTTTTAATGAAAGGAAATAAATTTTTGACTTTAAAAAAGTTTGAAAATTCATCTCTTTTCATTGAAAAGAAACTTTTTAGCTTTAAAAAAGTTGAATTTAGATCTGACAGATCAGATCTGAATTCAATCTGAATCTGATAGATCAAATTCAAATATGACAGATCAGATCCAAATCTGAATAGATCAGATTTGAATCTGAATCTGAATCTGATAGATCAAATCCGATCTAAATCTAAATCTATGCAAAACATTACCTATAACAGCTAGAGCATCTTTATGTACAAAAAGTTGGATTGCTAATAATATTAGAGAAAAAATAATGTAATATAAAATAATGAAATAATAGATAAATTGTTGCTTATAAATAATAATTTGTAAATTGCATGTGATCAGGTTATGAAATTGTGACACAGTAAATGAGATTTTTGTTAACAACTCTGTTTCTTTGATAAATAAATTATATTATTATAGCTATAATGAATTAAAGGTCACAATTATCTATTTAGAAACTGGTTCTAAATTCAGTTTTGAATCAGTTACAAAACCAGTTATTAAAGATTAGATTATAAGTCTTGATGATAAGACCTGCAAGTTATAAGACCAGAACTGAACCAGAATAGATCTTTCTAATCCTATTTGAAAATGATATTTTATTATTTGAGAATGATATTTTATCATTTAAGAATGATAATTTTATTGTTCAATTAGAATAATTTGTTATCATTCTTAAACGATATTTTATTATTTGAGAATGATGATTTTATCATATTTAAGAATAATAATTTATCATTCAAGAACAATATTTTATTATTTAAGAATGATAATTTTATTGTTCAAGAATAATGTTTTATTATTTGAGAATGATGTTTTATCATTCAAGAACAATATTTTATCATTTAAAAATGATGTTTTATTATTCAATTATAATGATTCATTATCATTCTTAAATGATAGCTATTTTTTCTTCTTGAATAATTTTGATCAGGTTAGGTTAGATCAGATTAAATAAAAATTTAAATCAGGACAGATTTTTGTTTAATTTAATCTGATTCTCTCAATTTAGATAACTTAATTGACCTGATCTAAATTGATCTATTTAGAGCTTTAAGTATAAGTCATCATCTTCATTTATTAGCAGGTAAACTGATAATACTGTTTTTGATTTGCTATTTAAAGTTCTGCATTTAAATATTTTACTTAGATTGAAAAGTTATAAATCATCTCTCTGAATAGTAAGAAAATTACTTTTATTGATCTTAATCTTCAGGTAATTACATTTTTTGAACTAATTATTTTCTGTGATATTGAATATATATAAGAATTCTATTTTAGCAATATATTTGATAATATATTTTATGAATTTTTTTGAAGTAATATATTATATATTTATATAGATATTCTAGATCATTAAGATTATAGAAAGATAAAATATTATCTATTAATTTGTAAGTTTTATGCATTTATATATATATTTACAAAAATTTTGATTAATATAAATAATTTTAAAGATTTAGTATGAAAAGTCTTTCTTATATTATTTCTAAAAGAAGGTAAATCTATTACATTTGATAAGATTATATTAATAAATCTGATAGATAAGGATTTTTTAATATAATTCAAGTTTTTGTTCTTGATCTAAAAAGTTTAAATGTATAATATTATATCTAATCATATATTTGATCATTTTGTGGTCTAGTAGCATTTATGTATATAAGCAATCTCTTTATTTTAATATTTAATTTTATTAAAGAAGACTGTAATTATATTCTAATTACTGATTTTTCATTTCTTTTTTGAACGATCTGAAATGATGTAAAAAGTAAAATGCATAATATAAGAATCAGTTAAATAGAATATTATTACTGTTGTTTATTTATTATAATATATTTTAAAGATTTGTCTATCTATTTTCTACTATTGATAAAGCGATAAAATTTAAGCAAATAGATATCAGAACATTTTGCATAAATATATATAATCCTTCACTTTATTTTAAACTAATTAAAAGACAGATTTTATAACATAAATTGGGATGTAAATTTTTTTTATAAAAGTAAGAGTTACTTATTTTAATAAATGTAAAAATTAATATAATCAGAGTTTTGTTTATATATCCTATATTTAAATAATTGCTTCATTATATTAAATTAAATATGAATAAAAGTTTTTGTGATTTATTTAAGTTTTTTATGTAATATTTATTATATATTTTTAGTAATAACAAAGTTTCTAATTGTAGATAAATATAAGTTACTTTATTTAATAAGTTAATTATATTATTAAATATATATAATTTTAAGAATAGATTTGTTATTCTTAATATTGATCTTTCATGTATAATATTTGTGTAATAATGAAGGTAAGAGTTGTATAAACTTAACTAAAAGAAATATATCTTAAAGTTTTATCAAAGATCTTTCTATTAAGATGTAGTTAATATCAGTTAGTCTTAGATATACTTCTAATACATTAGAATATAATGATAATACTGTAAATAATTGAGTATTTTATTATTTCTATAATATTATGAATTTTTGTGTAAAAGTTAGAACTCAAATTTTGTTTAAAAAAATATTGAAGGTAGGCAGAAAATAAAAATTTTCTGTAATATAAAGATATTATATTAATTTTATCTAAGATGTTCACTAATATTAGAAATTAGAATCTAGTTTATAATTTTGTACAGAATAAATATATAAGAATTTTAATAATTAATATTTTAATATTTTATATTGAACAAGTATATTAATCTAAATTTACTTTTTCAATAAGATAGGTTTATGATAGATAATATGTAATTTAAGTAATTTATTTATATAAAAGTCTTTCATAATAGATGTAGAAGATAATAAGATATTTTTTTAGTATAAATATTTGAAATTTATTATACATACGTTAAAATTTTTCAAATATTATTATGAATTTAGATATAGAAAGTTACATCAATTGGTAAAACCTTTTTTTCACTTTTATAATATATATTTATATAATTTTCATTAATAGATTTCGAGCTTTTTTCTTTAGTTTGATCTTGCGAATCTTTGTTATAGAAGTATGAACTTTTCGAAATTTTTTTTTTTTTTTTGCGAAAAAGGTTGATTGGATAAATTACGCGTTTATTAACATTCAACTTGTATGGCGTAGTAGTGTTTCATTCCATCACGGTTTAGTATAATGATATACTTTTTAAGAAATCCGTTCAAAACAAACCCCTTTTATAGAACTTACCGTGATTTAATTTAACTAATTTTTAATTATTAAATTTATGTTGTAAGGAGTTTGATTTATACAAACTTCCGTAAATATTACGAATTTGGTTGGGCTCATCCATATCATTATATTCGACTTATAAAGACTTTAAGGACCTTTTTATTTTCCTTTTTTTTTTTTTTTTTTTTTTTTTTAAAAAAAAAAAATTGAATTATTACGTTTCGTTTATCCATTTTATTTTACAACAGAAAAAGGGGGAAAATGTATTTTCAAGGGTATGAATTACAAGTCCTAATCAGTGATATCATGTTAAAAGAATACCTTGGTCCAAGAAAAAATGTACCGGTAATTTGAAAAATTATCGAAATTTCATTATTATATTTATTGTAAGAACAAGAATTATAAATATTGAACGAATTCGCTAATCGTAATTCATTCGGGGGGAACGCGCTATTTCAGTATCGATATACAAGCCCTAATTGGGTCGATAATTGTCAAACTGGAATAAGAATGGAAAGGTAGGTTTAAAACGACTACTTTTATGATTTTTTGGGATTTTTCTTTTATCTTATCATAACCTCGTTCCTATTTAGCGAATTTCTACATTATATCTTAATTCCTTCCTCATCAACTCCGTTCGCAATACAAGTTTCATCATCAAAAGCAACATTTTTGAAACCCATAGTTGCAGAAATTCGAATTGATGGAATTCCTATACAGGAAACCGCATCCACCACTTCTGCCGGTTCTTCTTTAAATCCGAAAGGATTAAATTTAGTTGGATCAGGAAAAAAGCAACAAATCTGTGTATTAGATAAAAATGAAGATAAAGAACAACAATTAATTGGTGCCATTTCAGTATTTTTTTATAAAGCTGAATCGCTTTTACAAAGGAAATCTGAAATACCACTTGCAATTTTACATTTACATTATCGATCTAAAGATATCATATCTGATTTAATTCAAAATAGATTTTTGAAAGAAGATATTGAAGGTTTTAATGACGAGGAGAAAGAAAAAAAGGATTTACCAATTGAACAAGAACAAGTAAAAAAGATTTATAATAGCGCTTATGGAGAGGAACCTTTAAGACAATTTCAAAATGAAATGACCGAACAAGTAAGTTATGATTATGATGTAGGGCTTGAAAAAGAATATCAAAGAGATGTTTGGGATCAGCCAAGAAACATGGAGATTATAGAGATCCTTGACGATTAACTTAATATGAGTTGGACTTTAAGAATTTTCGAGTAAATACATTAATATTTTTTTTTTTTTTTTTTTTTTTTTTTTTTTTAAAAAAAAAAAAAGATTTCACAAGTAAAATATTATTTTATATACATATATCTTATATATATTTTTCATTTTTTTTTTTTTTTCTGGATTGAAACCTTTGACCAATTATAACCAAATAAAAATTTAACAGTATTTATCATTGCAAATTATTTTCCATCTATTCCCCCATCAAAAAATTTCGTGTAAACTAGAGCGAAACCTTTTTGAGATAAAATAAATTCGTTTTATTTAATAAAAACAATCACGACAAAAGATAAGGGGACTCTTATCATGTTGAATCTAACTATATTTGGAAATCGGTCAAATTTTTACTTTTTTTTTCGCGTAAAAATGATTTGAGACCATAGCAAAAGCTAACTAAAACAAAAACTTTGCTTATTGTATGATCGCTTGTAAAACAAACAAAGAAACGATTTCTATTAGATTACATAATCAGCAATTCTTTAATTTTTCCGGATTAGGTAAAATCAGCCAATCAGGTTTTTTTTTTGAAAGTTGACGAAAAAAGTTCATCTTTTACAATATGAAAAAGTATGTTTCTTTCACTCGCCTCTTAATTTATTTTATCATTTCAAGTGTAACTCTATAATTACATGTAGTGATCCCGCCTTGATGCAGTTTTGCATCATCTGGCTTATCAAAGGGAATTACCTATTAGATGGTAAGTTGTGTACACATCTTTTCATGCATTGGGATGCAGAATTTGGTTATCCGACAGAAAAGATACAAGGAAAAAAAGATGACTATATAGAAAATTCCTTTCCAGATAATCTGACACGTGAGCTATATTTACTGTACGTACAAATCACCTATAAAATTATAAATTCATTTTCATGATTTAATGCATTGAAAAATTTATCATTTGTATCTATACAAAAAGAGAATTCTCAAGTTAAGATTATGTATGATATCATTATTACTTTTTATTATTCCGAAAAAAGCCTTTTCAAAGCTGATTATATCAAAGAATACTGATTAGCAAATACTAATATAAATCATTATCGCGAAAAAAAAAAAATAAAGTAAATGAACATACCAATTTGTTATAAAATATTCATATTACTAATTAATCGCGTTTTTTTTTATTTTGAAACTCGCGAAAGAATTGTTTTTATTATTGCTTCACATAAAATACATAACCTATTAAACAATTATTAATATATATTATGCAGTTGATTCAAAGAAGTTCGCAAAACAAAATAATTACTTTTTGTAATTCAGGTTTAACTACGGCAAAAGTTGAAGCGGCTCCTTGATCTCCTTCGCTATCGGATTCTGTATCACTCCAATGATCCTTTGCGTGAAATCGTGCTCGTCGGCATACAATATGAGCGTAATATACAGGAGGAACCTATTCATCGATTAGAAAGAATTCTATGCAAGAAAAATAAATTGTAAAACATACCAAAGAAACAGCGCGTGTGCAGCGAGCAAATAAATAGCATAAATTATATGAAAGTACTTGAAGTCTAAAACGTTCGCATTGATTAATTTACATTGAATATATTAAATATAAAGCAAATGTTTCTTTTTATAAACTTACGCGTCAGATGTGAAAGCATTTTCGTCAAATAGGACATGATAATGAGTTGGCCTAGATGTACCTTGCAATCCGGCATGACTTTGAAGATCTAAAAAAAAAAAAAGATTAATGTCAAAATGAGTTAATTGTATATGCCGTGAAATCATTTAAATTTAAACTATAAATACAAAAATCGAATTCATAGGGATGAGTGATTCCGGATTCGATTACAGTCCCAGGAAGGCAATTTCCAGTTCTATCAGAGTCGCGTTTATCTAGAGGAAAGAAACGAGTGTGATGTCGCTTTTGAACGACCACAAAAGTGATAGTCGGTTTATATGTCTGCTCAAGAGACATGCATGCAGCTATCTCGAGAAAAAAAATTAATTCACGAGGAAAAAAATTTCAAATTAATCATATTCAATATAAAAAAAAAAATTATTAGAATACCCCGAACCGCACTAATTTCTCCATCAAGAACTTGAGCAAATTGACCTTCAGAAACACCATCGCGATAAAAGAGAATTCTATCTGGTTTTCTTCCGCAAGTCTGATAAAAGGTTTTTAAAAGTTCTTTAACCATATTAGCCAAATCTGCAATAATTTCAGTACGACTAGTTTGAACTCTAATTGCTGCCGAATATCTTGATGCCCTAGCATCCATAGATGCACAAAGAGCTGCAATTGAAGGTCGAGAAGGATCACCTTTTTTATCGTTAAGGAAAGCGTATTAAAAATTTGCTAAATGGAATAATTTTTATATTTTTTTTTTTCTTTGCTTACCGGGAGATGGATGTGAAATGTCGGCCCCCATAAGAATAGTAGGTCTATCGGTAATGAAAGGAATTTGACTAGGGTTTATAAATGAGTTCATTCCACCGAGTTTTACATTGATTTTAAGACATAAATTTGCACAATACTGTTTCTTTGCTTGCATCATATGTCGACTTTGGACACATTGACTCGCAACACCTATGACAGTATCGGTAACACGTTTAATTTCAGCATAAAGAGGAACTCCGGTGTTGGGAAGAATACAAATTATCAACTGCGGCTGAGCTTTGGCGGCATTTCCTGCATATAGCCATGATGTCTTTAGCGTACCCTCAATATCGCCTTGAGGATTCGTATGCATTATAGGTGGTGTTCTATTTGGAACACTCTAAATGATACAAAAATTAGGATGAATTATCAGCCTTAGTCATATGATAAATAAAAATATTTCCTACCATTCCGTTTTCTTGACAAGTAATTACTAGCTCTCGAATAAATGCTTGAATAGATTGTGTTGGAAGATCGCGTTCTGATCCAAATGCAAGAATTGACCACGAACCAAGAACTGCGCCTTGTGCTACTTTCTTATCTTTTAAGTTCCAAGATCCATCGCGTGGTTGGAAAGTATGTTCACGCGAAGAAGGATGATACTGTAAAGTTGGTACAGGAAGAACGCGTGCCTGAATCTGTTGTAAATATAATAAATAATAATAATAATAATAATGTTTATTGGTTCGATTCTGAAAGTGTAAAATTTATTAATAAAATCTACTCACCACTATCATATCGTTTGTGACTTCCAAACCAAATTGTTTGAGATAATCATTCTTACGGTAGCTAAGGATGTCAACACCTTGTTTAATTTTATTTGCACGCATATGTGGTGACTGGCACGTAAATTTAATCATATCGGCCGTTTGTTTTTCATTCAGCTTGCGTATATGACGTTGACCCTATGATATATTATCATTAAAACTAACAAAAAATTATATCATATAATTCACAAATTATAAAAAGAAATTGTTATATTCACTTCGATAACTTCGCAAACCTCGAGTGGAAGGTAAACGTTCTTTTGAACTATTGCGCAAGGAAGGAATGGATAGGATAAACGTCTACCGTATGTTTTGGCAAAGTAACTCGCAACATCTATAGTAGTGCCATCGCCTGCATCAAATCTTGTTTGAGACGCAGGTGTAGGTGTGAGTTTAACGATTTTGAAATTTCGTTTGGAAGTTGCTTCGCCACGGTGAATAACGCGAATTTTAAGGTTTTTTAACGTTTTTTCAGCTCTAATTAGTTCTTTATCAGTAATGCCTCGACGAAGGTCATCAGGAGTTCTACGGCCTAAAATTTTGGTAACAATTTGTACAAGAGGTCCTGACTCATAAAACGCGGTTGCACTCAAGTCAACGTTGATTAACATTTTTTCTAAAATTATTATATTAAATAACGAGAAAATAATATAAAATTAAGAAAATTAGAAGCACATTAAAAACATTACAAACCTTGAGCAGGACGCGCCGATTGATAATATCCTTGCCAAACTTCAGCACCACCAAAGAGTGGTTGTGCTCCAGCTTTCGTGAAAAAGGAACGTCCGACCGTAACGTGTTGCATTGAGGGAAGATGGCGAATTAGAACATCAAGTGCCATAATCGCTAATTTTTAAAATTTCAAAAATAAAATAAATAAATTGCTCTAAAAAAGAAAATCCGGAACGAATAATTTTAATTTACCAGTTAAGCAGTTAGGTGTCATAGAATTTCTTCCTTGAAGAAATCGATGAAGTTCATCCATATAAATTTCTCCAGTTTTCTTAATTTTGAACTTGAAAATTTTTGGAGTACGCTTGATAAAAACTATTTCATTTTCGGGAAGAGTAACCTACATTTATAAACTTTATTAAAGAAACTAAAGATAATCAACTAAATAAATAGTTTTTAACTCACGTCAAAAGTGGCCGCATCCCCAAATGGGAAGTTTTGAGGAGCGAAAATATTCTTTCGTCCTAAAACGATAAGAAAATGATTGATATGCCGCAATAATAATTAAATTTTGTTATATTAAAGACGAACCATCAAAGACGGATCTAATTCCATTCAATTTTTCCTCACGATGAATCGTTTCAAACTCTTCAAATAACTTTCTGTTGAGTGCAGGTGGCACATCTGGGGTAATGGTGACGTCGTAGTGGATAATATTTTGAGTTGGTAAAGCAAGAACTTCAAAGAAATTAGAACGCACTCGAATTTGTCTTCCCAAAGTCCCTACAGACGGTCTTCTACAGAAAGTACTAATAATATTTTGACGAACTTCAGACATGTTTATATAATTGATATTTTAATGTGTTATGAAAGAAAATTTTCTTATAAAGAAATCGGTGTGCGAAATGAAGGATGTTCATTTATACACATTTCAAAATGTAAATTCACGCGAAAGCAACAAAAGCAAATATTGTATAACCAATTCCGTTAGTAATTGCTTGATAAAACGAGAACATAAATGGTTTTAGAATTTAAAATGGCAATCTTTGTGCAGGATTTTATCTTTTAATACCGATGAGACGTTTCGTTGGAATTCATTTATATATAACAAAAGAGTTACATGTTAGTTATTCGATTGTTGAGTGAAACTAGATCTCAATAAATTCCTTTCTGCATTTTAAAAATATATTTCATTAGAACTCCGTCTGAGCATAATATATTCAACACAATCTAATGATCATAAAAAATATATACTGTATAATATCTAATATATGTACTGTAAATTTATTCAGGAAAAGTTTAAATTATTAAACTGTTCCAAATTTGGTAGCATGTCACAAACTTATTTACTTTGACATGTTGACATGAGGTCGATTCTGCATGTGGAATCTTGTGATACAAATCATTTGATTATATTTCAACCCTTTTTCATAACAACCGGACCCTCTCAAGCTTTTTTTTATTGGGTACATATTAAAAAAAGGAGTTTTGTTATTCGATATTATGTCGCGTAATAAAAGAAAAGGTAAAGGTACTGGTCCAAGCGAAGGGTCTCGCAATACTCCTAATGTCAATCTTAAGCCTCGGAGAACACCACGAAATAATGGTAATTCTCCTCAAGGCAGCGGAGGGCGTGGTCACGGACACGATTTTGGAGTATCTAACGAAGAAATAGAACGAGTTAATGCTAGACAACATAACGCTCTTTTGGAAAATTTACAATCCTCTGCGCTTTCATATGATGGAAGTGACAAGCTTGTTTTCCTTTCTAGTAATAATTTGGAGGGTGCGTGGCGTAACTTGATCAGAAAAGAATTCCGCGATCAACGAATGATTAAATACTTCATCACGTCATGTTTGTTGGATGCTGATAAACAGACTGGTGTGGCAATAGAAACTCTCGTAGAACAATTGGGAAATCCTAAATTGGGCATTCTTCGATTACGAGAGATTTGTCAGGTATTTTTATTTATTTAAGAAATAAATTAATCAATAGATAAATCATTAAAATTTAACTAAGAAATTTCTTCAAATGAATAAATTGGTTACCTGTTTAGTACAAAATATCTGTTGATGCTGGATTCAAAAAAGATACTGCTTCATTTCAAAGTGTTATTCTTCCCTT